>WWET01001625.1:66789-84302 GCA_011038615.1 Limnodynastes dumerilii
GGGAGGGAAAGTAGCTATGCTGTCATCAGGAGTCCAGGAAATACAATTATCAGGTATAATTTACCTTTTCCTTTTCCCCTGATGACAGCATAGCACTATGGGATGTGCCAAAGCTACTTTCCTTAGGGAGGGACACCAAACCATAACCAGCGAAAAATAAACCAGACGGAAATTTCACTTACTTGACCGTTTAGTTTTTGTTTTTTTCATTCAATTGCACTTAAAACTCCTCTGCCGAAGCTTGCATCTGCAGAGGCTGTGACATCAATCTTATAATATCTCGTGAATGTGTGTATCGAAGACCAGGTTGCCGCTTTACAAAGTTCTTGTATAGATGCCTTGCTGACCTCCACCCAGGAAGTCGCCACTGATCTGGTGGAGTGAGCTTTGACTCCAAACGGGATTTCTTTATTACTGCTTACATAGGCCTGTTGTATGCAGCATCTAATCCATCTCCCTAAAGTTGATTTGGTGGACGCGCCACCCTTATTCTTCCCTTCAGGGATTATAAATAACTGCTATGATTTTCTTATTGAATTTGTTCTGTCCAGATAAATTCTCAGAGTTCTCACCAGGTCTGGTGAGTGAAGCGTCCTCTCTTCTGGCGAAGAAGGATAAGCATGGAAAGATGGCAATACCACCTCTTGGTTGAGGTGAAATTTTGTAACCACTTTAGGCAGAAAGGATGGGTTTGTCCTAAGGACTACCTTGTCCTGATGGAAACATAGATAGGGCTCTTCACTCCATAAGGCCTGTATTTCCGACAGCCTTCTAAGATGATGTTATCGCGACCAGAAAAATAGCTTTCCAGGAAAGAAATTTGATCTGTGCCTCTTTCAATGGCTCAAAGGGATGTTGTGTCCACATTTCTAGCACTAGGGTGAGGTCCCATGTTGCTATTGGCTTTCTTATTGCAGGCCGAATTTTGGAAGACGCCTGAACAAATTGTTTCACATATCTATCATTAGCCAGGTCTGTATCTAGAACTGCACTAAGGGCTGAAATGTGTACTTTGAGAGTGCTCAAAGCTAAGCCTTTTTCAAGGCCTGCCTGCAGAAAGTCTAGGATGACCGCTATAGATGGTGAGGCTGCATCCTGACCATTTTTGTTACACCAATCATGGAATATCCCCCAAATTCTATGGTATGTTTTGGATGTAGTAATCTTTCGAGCTCTGATCAGGGTATTAATCACCTTGTGCGAAAATCCCCTTCTTGATAGGTTGGAGACCTCAGCCTCCATGCCGTTAACTTTAGCTTGTGAGGATCCGGGTGGTTGACTAACCCTTGTTTCACCAGCTCCGGAAATACCGGCAGGATAACAGGCTCCTCCATCATGAGACTGTACAGCTGTGGGAACCATAGCCTTCTGGGCCACCATGGTAGGATCACTATAAACGTGGCTGGGGATGACCTGATCTTTGTGAGTACTCTCTGATTGAGTGGTATTGGCGGGAAGACGTATGCCACCCTTAAGTTCCATTGGATTGACAGTCCACGCCTTCTGCTGCTATCTCTCTGAACCTGGAGACAAATCTCACAGTCTTTCGGTTTCTGGATGTCGCCATAAGGTCGATCTCTGGTCTTCCCTAGGCCTCCGCTAGCAATTGGAAAATTTCTTGGTCCAATTCCCACTCTCCTGGTATTACTTGCCTTCTGCTGAGTGAGTCTGCTACACTGTTGCTCTTTCCAGCTATGTATGCTGCAGCAATGCCCAATAGATTTTCTTCTGCCCAGGACATGAGCATTCGGGACTGAATCATCATCTGTGAACTTCTGGTGCCCCCCTGACGGTTCACATAGGCCACCACTGCCTTGTTGTCTGAGTGTATTGTGACCTGGCGATCTCTGATGCTTTGCCGAAAATGCTTGCATGCCTCGAGCACTGCTCTTAATTCCTTTGTGTTGGAATGTTCTTGTGACATAACTGCACCCCAGGTTCCTTGTGCTATTTCCGATCCGCAGAACGCTCCCCAGCCTGTACCGCTGGCATCTGTGGTGATTACCACCGAAGACTGTCCTGAAGGGACTTCCTTTCCTCAGGTTTCTTTCTGCTGTCCACCATGCTAAGTCCCTCCTTACTTCCGCAGGTAGAGATATCCACTGGTGCTTGTCTCCTTGTGTCCTTCTCCATTGCTTCAAGAAGCAACTTTGCAAGTTCCTCATATGGGCTTTTGTCCATGGCACACCCAACCTTTCTTGGGGTAGCCAGGACGACTTCCCTGCTGAGATCTTCGTGATGATCTCATCCAGCTTTGATCCAAACAGGTATTCCCCTGCGAAGGGTATAGCCATTAGTCTTGCCTTTGATTGGGCATCTGCTGCCCATGGCTTAAGCCACAGGGCCCGTCTAGTTGCTGTTGCAGTTGCCATCGCCCTGGAGGTCAATTTTACCAGATCCATTGATGCCTCGCAGAGAAATTCAATGCCCAACTGGATTTCTTGTATAGTCTTGATCAACTCTCCTCTTTGGATCCCCTCTATTACATTATTTTCTAGATCGTTAGTCCAGACTCTTAATACACGTGATGTGATCGCTGTTGCAACAGTTGGTCTCAAAGAGGTACCCAGGATGGTATGCTGCTTCTTGAGGTTAACCTCCATTCTTCTCTCCATTGGGTCCTTAAATGCATTCGCATCCTCCATGGGTAGCGTCTTCTTCCTTGAAATACGCGAGATGGCAGCATCTATTCTAGGAGGCTCCTCCCATACCTTCGTATCCTCCGCCGAAAAGGGGTAAATATTAGTAATCCTGTTTGTGGATACCAATTTCTTTGTTCAGAAATGACATCTTTAATAATCTGCGAGACCGGAAAAACTCTGACTTTCTTCTTATGCTGCTGGAATATCAGGTCCTTCATCTGTAGATCCAATTTAGTTTCTTGTATGTTCAGTGTTTTATCTATGAGCTTGAGAAGGTTTTCTACTAGTACCGGGTTCATGGTATCCTCCTCCTTGGATGCTACTGATTCTCCTTCAGACAAAAGACCCTCTTCCATCTCCGCTGTTCCTTCCTCAATGTCAGAACGATCCGATATCTCCGCCACCTGCTCCCTAGGCCGTTTGCCTGACATCCTCACGAAGTCTTCCTTAGTGATAAATGTTTCTGACAGCGTGTCCTTGATAAGCTGAATGAATTCTGTCACCTGTGCAGATGGACGTTGCTGATGGGCCTGCAGACATTTGCTGCATGTGGACCCCGATTCATTTTCAGGCATATTAGTGTCACAATTTAGACATTTGTTTAACTTCTGCTTCTTATGCTTGTCCTTTATAGCTGCAGAATCCTTGCTTGTCTCAGATCTAAGGCATAGGAAGAGCAGAGCTCTAAATGTAAGGTAAATATATGGCTAAAAACCCTCACTGACAACAACTACTCTGACTTACCCAGAACGTCTGATAGACTTTTTCTCCTCCATGATCAAACAGGATGTGCCAGCACACTAGGACAATCAGCTGATCCGTTTAAATAGCCTCCTCTTGGCGCCAAATTGTGTCCAGGGGAACGCAGTATGTACAGGATATAACAGGCCTAGGCAAAATGGCCGCCGCCGTGATTTCCCTCTAGCGCCAGGAACATAAGACGCTAGTCTGCTTGATGGCCAGGCCTGCCAAAGATGGCCGCCTCCATAGGACTTCGGCCTAGCGGCCGGAAGTAGAATGACCTACTTCCTGCTTGTCTTGAGGTAAATTCCGCAGATGGCCGCGCCGCTCTCTATAGAGACCGACGCTGATACCACTGCTGCTGGCTGCTGCTGCTGGCTGCTGCTACCGCTGCCCCGCCGCCGCGATGGTGGACCGGGAGCCCGCCAACAGAGGGACCTCTGGGCGTCTGAACGGCATTGGCCGTGGGTAAGTCAACACTAAGAAAAATAACAAAAACTGAACTGGCTCCTACCTACAGGAAAAAAAAAAGACACTGAACACCGGAGGAGGAGCCTATTTATATGTCCGGTGGGTCTTTTCTTTTTCCTGGATTGGCTCCAGCCCTTTGGAACTTACCCATAGTGCTATGCTGTCATCAGGGGAAGAGGAAATAAATATGCTGAATTGATAATATAGAGAAACATATGTTTGTCCAAAATAGCCACAAAAGTAAAAAAAAGCAATTATAGCTCAGGTATTCATTTAGGCCAAAGGGTGCCACGGTGTTTAGTCTGTGGATCCACAGTCTCCAATTGTAAAAGTTTGAGGTCCCAGTCACCCCCTCTTCTCAGTGGTGGCATGTGGTCGATGGCTTTGAAACAAAATGAATAAAGATTATGCTTGAATGCAGCAAAATGTCTGGCCACTGGCTGTTCGATTCCTTTGCCTGTGAGGGCTGCTCTTATAGCGGATCTGTGTAGTGGCATCCTCTCCTTGAGTTGGCGTATGTTCTTTCCAATGTAATAAAGTCTACAAAGGCAGACTATCAAGTAAACAACATGCGTTGTAGTGCAAGTAAGGTAATGTCTAACTTCATATCTTCTGTTGCGCAAAAGATGAGCCTGCTACCAAAGATCTACAGGACATTTAGGGGATCATTTTTTTATTATGAAAAGGTTTATATTCAATTATCTGTGACTTAAGCCAGTAGTGTTTGAGCTTTCTTCCCTTTTTTTAACTACGTAAAATTCTTAAGTCCTTCAAGGAAAGTTCTTTGTCTGAGGTTATTATGGGCCAGGTTGTCTCAATGTGTTTCTTTATATGGTGACTTTCATGATGGTAAGTGCTCACAAATGGCAAAATCTGTTGTAATTTTTTGTTTCTCAGTTGTATAGAGTTTCCTCCCATGATATTTTCCTAATTCTTGCTTTGGTTTTAACAAATTTCTTCTGACTATAGCCTCGCTGTACAAGTTTTGTATAATTTTTTCCATCTCAGGATCATCTGTGATGCAGTGTACACTTGGATGGTAGTTGGCTGACTATATTATTTTTATCTGTAGACTTGTTATATACTGCTGTCGTGATAATGACTGCTGGTATGACTAGAACGGTATGTAAATCTTTTAGGGGTATTTTTGTGATTTGAGTCATGATCAGTGACAAAAAAAAAAAAGGCATTCCTCTCCCCCATTTCACAGGAGGAAGAGGTCGTCGATATACCTGGTGTACAGTATAGCCCCCTCCGTGAACCTCTCATCTTGGTAGAGGAGATATTAGTTTCATATTGTGTCATGTACAGGTTGGCAAATGCTAGGCAACGTACAACCCCACTGCACAGCCTGTTAGTTGCAAGTAGTGTTGTCAGTTAAAATAAAATTCCTTTTGAGTGTCATCTCCAAGAGTCTGATCAGGAGCCTGCTGTATCATATTCCATATATTTTACCTTACCACTTATTAGGTGTCTGTTTATTTGACTTTGGTTTCACCTTTTGTAAGGTTTCCCTCCTAACATTTCTACATTATCATCCATCCGATGGAAAACTTGTATATATGGGTGTTTATTGTGTTCCCTGTATCCACGCAGACAGGTGGGAGGTAAACAGAGCCGTGGCCAGTGACTCACATCGAGGGAGTCCCAGTTCTGACGCGCCAGTCTTCTTGCAAGGATCTCGGAACGTGGATAGAATCTTTATGGGGGCAAGTTATTTATTGCACATTGTTGTTGTACACAATTATCCCTGATAAAAGTTCTAATAAATGAAATGAAACGTCGGAACTAGACTTTGGTCTACACTTGTTATTTTTAAGTGTCGGAATGCCGCTCAAGACGTTTGGAGATTATATATTGAGACTCGTTGTCTCACTAAAACTAAATATACAAATTGATTTGTGTCCAATGTTTCAGTATTTTAATAACTTTCTTCAGGTAATAATAAGAAAGTGAACAACTTACCCACAAGCAAAACCAAAGACCACGGCTGCCAAACATCTGGGTGTATCATGGCGCCTGAAATGTGCGGTCATGATGGGCCATCCTAGTATTGTCATGGTGATCCAATTGATTACAAACAATGTGAATTAACAAAACAATACGCTTGCATAACAGTGCAACATACAATGTGTAACTAAAGTGAAATAGAATACTGTTAGACGGATTCTATAGGGGACCATATATGTAACTGCTGCAATAAAGAAGGGCCTCATACTCCTCTCTATAAAAACAAGCTAAAATTAAAGATTCATCACAGCAAGGTTTGGGCTGTGAGACTGGAAAATACATACATACACAACATTTCCATACATTTATAAGAGTGCAATTTTACATTATTCTAATAGCCTTATATAGCTATGGTGTCTCTGCTGTCACAATCATCCTGGGACTTACATAGCAGTAGCTGGTGCAAATGATACAGTTGGAAATGTGCCTACTTTCATGAACATTTGGGTAAGGACTGAGTTTACATGCAGGAAAATATAATTAATGTGTTACATTAGTCCCTTCTCTCCCTCATTACGCCCTTTCAATCACAAGCAGTAACGTGTGATGCCCCCTATCTTGTCCTATCTAAAAAATATACAGTATTTATCGTTAAACCTAACTTTCTAACTTGCTGGTCATGGATGATGAGACTATACCCACTGAGCTGAGACGACATTTTGAAGTAGAATTTAAATGTCATAGGTTCTGTTTATTGAAGACAACGGACCTTATCCAGACCTAGGTGCACTGAGAGACTACTTTTTATCCATTGACTGACTACAGCAGTAAATGTGCTTTACATGCCTGCTTTTATCACTCGTTTGTGAGTATTTGTATTCTGGAACACATTGTGTCAAAATAAAATGGAGTTGCACTATTAGGTGCTTATCTGCTTTGTTTCCCCACGCTTGTCTGAAACCCGGTGGAGCGCTTTGGAGCTTACACGGAAACGAGGCTTGGATGAAAACAGAAGCCAACAGTTACCGGAGTGACCGCTCTTTCCAAGCACGAGGTGAAACAGCATAACGGGAGCTGCGACTACGGCCTTTCACCTTTAGAATTCAAAATTTCGCTACGGTCGCTTACTTGGAGATCCACGCATAGAGCGAAAGTACCACTTTTTCAGCCATACCCTACCTTCCATCTAACTGTAAGCTGGTCTGTCCTCTCGGACAACTACCCCGATTTTGGAAGTTGATGTGAACTTTTCCACTTCTATGTCTGGCCTTTCGTTTTAATTTTCTAATACTATACAGTTAACATTTAAAAGTTGGAGTGTCATCATCATTCAGAAATCCATGCAGCAGAGGGGAGGTTACTACTATTACAGTTGCAATTTTAACCAGGATGGAAAAGTAGTGCCCACATATGCACCAATTTCCAAAAGGGGACATATTCCGCTCATAGTGATCGGAATACACCCCCCTCCGCTCATAGTGATCGGAATACACCCCCCCCCCCTGAAGGAAGTGTGGATCTGGTCCAATATCACCAAATTAGCAGAGAAATGCATAAAGCTGCATTACATGTGCTAACCAGTACAAGAACTCAATCAGCATAAAGAGACCGAAGGAAAAAAAATTTACCACAACAAAATGCTATACTGAAGTCCCCAATAAAGGCTAGTAACAGTAATGGTCATCACAGGGAAGAGACGGCTGTGAGGATTTACAAAAAATTAATTAATTTATTTGTATATTTTTATTTTTTTTAGAAGTGAAGACAATGGTGATATTTATTACCCCAATAAATTTATATCCTTTTCTTGGCAATACAAACCGATATCTGCCAGTTTAAATTTTAATTGCCACCTAAATTTAAAGGGTAACGCAAAGTTTAAGGCACTACATTCCATTAAACATCTTGTACAGTCTCCAGCTGGTATTATCATTGGCAATTATATCTACTAACAATGTATGTGCTATTGCCATATCGCCATGCACTGAAGATGAATTAATTGTTAAATCTCCCATGTGGCTAAAGTTCAAAGATGTAACGGACACAATATGCTATGTAAGGGAGTTGATGTTGGATCAAAGTGGTTGAGGTACATTTAAAGGCAAGAAGAGCTATAAAATAGAAGTATTGTACGAATAACATCAATGTATAAATCTTTACTTTAAACTTTTGTCCTACAGAATTCTGAAGAGCTTAGTAGTATTTATTTTAAGCTGCTCAATCACTGATATTCAACAGTAGTTCAATGAATGATACTCAATATGTAAATTACACTGACTGAAATAAAAGCCCGTTCTGCAGTAAACTATATTTCCTACACAATATCTGACTTTTTTTTTTTTTTTAAATAAATTTAAAAACCACAAACATTTCTCAGTACATAGATGCACCATATCATTTTAAAGTTTTGCACTTTGGAAGGTTATGCCATTCGGAAGAGTAGAAGAGCAAAATGTAGTATTTTTCAAACTTTTATTAACCTGTGAGTCAATTATACCTGTAGAGATTCATGTTGTCTCTACAGAGAGCCATTATTCCCATTTTCTGGACAAGAAAGAACAACAATAACATGGTACCTGCTGATATAGTCAACATGGACTTTGTTAACAACAACAGTATATTTGGCTGCTGGCACAGATTTCCAGGGCCAGTGCTTGTTTCCTTGTTTCTACAAATTTGGCTCTGGATATTTTTATTTTTATTTCGAGCTCCCACCAATATTTCACATGCCCTGTACTCAGCCTTCCATTTCCAACACCTGTTTTCATTTATATTTGATTAAATTGTATGCGCTTGTGTGTGTGAAGAAGGGGGATTTATGCTTTATATATGTGCATTGTGATCAAGCAATTGAATGTAATCCACTGCAAGTCCACACTTAGCTTACCAAGGCTCCAGCCTTGCAGCAAAGAATACTGGAATTTATAAGGATATATTGGAAATTTCTGCAAAACATTAGTGATTACAAAAACAACTGACACCACAATTACTGAAAGCAACACATTCCAATACCAATAGTTGCCAATTGAGAACAGGCTGGAAAAAAAAATCTGATTTACCATATTCAGCAAACCAAATGAATTCCAAAACAACGTAAGAAAAATGTATAAAATGTGACAATTTTTATGACTTGCATTTAATATTAGTCTTCAGATCACGAGCATTTATTGGTCAAAATGAACAGTTTGAACTATACCAGTGGTTCCCAAACTTTCTCAGTTCGAGGCACCCTTAGGGTCTCCATATTTTTTTCAAAGCACCCCTAAGACAAAAATAGAATAGAATTGAATAGAATAAAATAGAAACATTCCACGGCACCCCAGTGAGAGCGTCGCGGCGCACAGTTTGGGAACCACTGAACTATACACATAACCACAACACAGCAACTTTTGACCAAAGACAATCCCTCTAGGAATTCTTTTCAGTTTATCCTTGTATTCTAACAGTCTTCATGGACAAGTAGAGCTGAGTGTATAATAAAATGCTGTATCACATCAAAACAGGTGTCCTAAAAACCATGTTGTCATCGAAGCCATACTCTCTGTTCACAAGTATATGCCTAAGACTACAAAAGATAAGTCGTCAAGCAAAGTAAATCAGGTTAATCATTGCTAAATAAATAAAGGCCAACTTGCAGGCAAAATAAACCATTTATCCTCTATCATTAAACTTATTTCAAAAAGTATGTTCAAGCATAAGGAATTCTCTAAGGGGTGGGCGTCTATTTTCTAGTAATTAATGTACACATCTTTATATGTCTTTCCCTAAACTTTTCATCTGTGACACTTCATCAAGGGCAACTTTTTGCCTCAAGAAACAAAGTCAAAAGAACATTGGTGAGGAAAACGTCCAAAAACATAGAAACACATAAGTGTGAAGATAAAGAGATTATTAATTTTTTATATATTCCTTAATTATAATATGAACTAATGTAATGTACATGTTTAATTCAACATAATGCTAAAAGTGCCATCTTGTACAGAAAAAAAATTTATGATAAAGGTAATAACAGATACACATACCTCCAACAAACAGTTGTTGCGTTATGTAGTGGTTGAGTCATATAGTACTTTCTATGGATAACACTAAGATAATAAACAAAATCACTGCTTCTATTCATTGTGGAACAGAGACACAAGTCATTTTTTGGTAGGTCTTTCAAGAAACAGATCATTCTGCATCTTCACTTATTCTTTTTGAGCATTATTGAGGTGGGATAGGAAATGGCCTTTTTCAGGGAAGCCATTGAAATAGATTAAATTAATTGTCATTTAAACATTAACATTGTAGATTTTATGAAACATTTATAAACACCATAAACATATCTGCCTCTCCAAAGCATCTCTGCAATTACAGCACCTAATATCCTGTTTTTATTTGTCATGTCTGTTCTAACACAGAGGTCAGTGTGTCCATTGTGTTGAACCCATGATATTAAACAATTCCCACGGAGACCTAAAAGGGATGGTTCATTTGCAGTGGTTGATGGATGTAGCCATGTAGTAGTAAGGAGATGTGTTTGAGGGAAGGAAAACTTAAGACACCCCTGTGGGATAACTTAGTTCAAGCCAACCACCCATAAGCTTCCTTGCATATATAATTATATGTTCTTATAGATAATATAAATTAGCTGGAGTACCTAGAGGTAACTATTTATGAATAGGCACTTATAAATGTGAATTTCCTTTTTGTGGCTTCATTTCTATAAAATAATGTAAATTTTATATTCTGGTACTTCTAGGAGAATAAATATGATATAAGTTTCCTTATGGATATAAACGAAATTCAAATAGATTATACAGATTATATTTGACCATATTAATATTAACTACATTGCGTATAGATTAAGTATGTCACATAACTATAAATACCAACACGTGCCCTTCAAAATACTTGATCACATACATATTTAATTATATGTAATTAGGTTAAATGTGCATTTTAAAAGCGTTTGAACTGTACAAATTTATTTTAGATGTTATAAAAAGGATTCTATTTGAGACCACTACCTGATATGTAACTAAAATGGATAGATTGTATTGTAGGCAATGCACATTGAGACTCAGTCTTGCACTTTAATTTGCAATTTACTGTATAAAAAGAAAACATCACCATTCACTATCAGCAAAAGAATTATAATACTAAACTACCTCAATGGTAATTTTTCTACAGTCATTTTAACAATTATTCCCACAGTATCAACTATTACAGCACAGAATACATCATAGTACTTTAGCATTTGCTTTGCATACATTCCAATTTTATTTACAAGTAAACTGACTTTCATGAGCTAGAAAATCAAGCTTTAACATACAGCCAAAGTTGCCCATTTTCTGCAAACACTGAAATTCAAATAGCATTGTCAAGTATGTTACCATGGAAACACTGACTAAAGAACATTAAAATTATATACAGCTTTCAACCATTTTTATACAAAGGTACAAATGCTTAATAAAATCGTTTGCCTTGTCCATGCATTACAGGGAGGTCTGGTTTCTTCCCCTTTAATGAGCAAACAGCTAAGAATGACAACTATGCACCTTGTGTTTGCTCTGACATACCAGACCAGGGAACTCACAGCTTGCATCTAATTGGTCTTCCTTTCATTAGCCCTGATTGGTTGCCCTAATTACACTCCCAGGTCAGTTGAGGTTAGCTTCTTGTATGCTGCTCTCAGTGCCCTTGATATACTTTTCCATATGTTCAAACTCTCTCAGCTGCAACACATCCACATTATATTTGCTCCTCTCAATCTGCATGCTATTTAGAAGACTGCTTTCTCAGATGAATTTCCTTGCATTTAACCACAGTTAGTGTTTGAAACCATGTTCACTTCATGTGTCTTTGTACTTATTTACAGACTTTTTTCCTAAAACTGTGTACTAGCAAATAAGATTGAAAGGTAGACTGCAATTGTCACTAATTAATAATATAAAAATAATAATAATAATAGTAGTAGCAATAGTATAAATAAGGATGTTATGCAATTTTTGAAAGCGTTGCTGTATTTGGTTGAAAGGTGTGATGCATGTGCCAATATCGATCAAAGTTATACCAACCTTCTGGCCTGTTCAATTGTTGCGGTTTACAAACTAAATGATGCTATTAAGAAATAAAGTAAATCAAGTTATCAATACTTTAGAACAGAAGTGCTCTATTCACCTCTGTGGTCATGTACCAGGCTGTGCACCACCCTTTACCAACTAAACTCACGCCAACCCTTTCCTGCAATGAGCTGGAAAAAAAAATGAGGATACTCCTACACACGCAACATCAAGTAGTGAGAGTGCGGTGTTTTATCATAAACAGTAAGGGATTAAAGCTTACTGCACCTATCAAGACAGTATATTTATATGCACAAACTTTATATAGAAAGCAAATATTTCAAACGTTCTCCCAACCCTGCCTCAAGATTAAGCCAAGACAAGCTCCATGCCACTGGGGATCGGAAAGAGACTAAAGTAGTTTAATATTTAAAATAAAATGTCCAATATGCTAATTACATGGATGTGGTTGGCCGGTACGATAGTCTTTCTTCCCAACAGACCATCGTACAGTAGCTGAAATGTAGTCTGCCTGCAATTGCTGGCAATCTCCATTGTAGAATGTGGCTGTGATGCAACTCCTAGAATTGTAAAGCCATTCGAAAGGCGTTTTAATCTTTAATCTATACTTTACCCAACCTTTCCCTTCTTCAGCCCTAACGCTCAATGCCCCGCATCCTACCTTAAACGCCCATGCCCGGCAGCCTAACCCTTCCATTAAGTCCTAACCTTAACCTATTACCTGTCGCAACCACTTGCAGACTATAGCTATTGGGAACGGGGAAATAGTATCCCGCTCCCAATAGCAATTTTCTATTTTCAGTAGCTTTCAAACAATAATATAAACGCCATGCAGCTTCATCATTTTCCACATAGGGAAGACCAGACCGGCAACTGCATCCCTAATTACATTTAAGGTCACTAGAATTTTGAAGTATGGTAACTTAAGTATTGTGGAAATTTCAAGTAGAAAAAGTGTCACCTCAAAATACCAGAACAAATGGAATCATAGATTTACATACGTATATAATCCATAAACCCAAAAAAATGGGTCTGGTTTGAACCTGTGGTAGCTGTAGAATAAAAAAAATAAAATAAGAAAGCATAATCGCTTATAACAGAAACAAGGAACCGTGCTTGGTATAAATGTGTGTGTGTGTGTGTTTTGTCCTATAAAACAACAAAAGTGAAGCCGCACCAGCTACTATAATGATTAATACCATAGGCTAGAGACGGGTCAATGGTGCTACTATTACCCTATAAACAAGGATATGCAGAAAAGAAGAGAGAGCACTATCCTAGTGCACCCAAATAGGGCTGAACTTAGTGCACACATCAATAAGTAGGAGAACCAAATCAATCATAGATGTAAAACTTCCAATTTTAATTATGTCATATTAAAATCAATACCAAAAGGCGATAGTTAAGCAAAAAAATATGATTATGAATAATTAACAGTGTGAAACCATACTGGGCTATAGAGGGAGCATCAGCATAGATAAACACTAGTAAAGGATACCGCCAACTAACTAAATGTGGAGAAAATAAATCTCTATCCAGGGCAAACTAGCGGCCTCATGGCCAACTCTTCATAATTCTGTGCTGTATAACTTGCCCTACACTAACTAACCAAACAGTACTAGTGGTTCCACACACAAAATATGCAATGCACAGATGCTCCAAAAATAATGGCAAGCGGGTCTGAGATCCTCCGGTGCGCGCGGTGAATGGATGCCAGGAACCCCCGCTGCTCACCAGCCTGGAAGTGTGAAGAGTTGGCCATGAGGCCGCTAGTTTGCCCTGGATAGGGATTTATTTTCTCCACATTTAGTTAGTTGGCGGTATCCTTTACTAGTGTTTATCTATGCTGATAATCCACACTTAATTATTCATTATCATATTTTTTTGCTTAACTATCACCCTTCGTTATTGATTTTAACATGACAATTAAAATTGGAAGTTTTACATCTATGGTTGATTTGGTTCTCCTACTTATTGATGTGTGCGCTAAGTTCACCCCTATTTAAGTACACTAAGATAGTGCTCTATTTTCTTTTCTGCTTGTCCTATAAAATACCTTGATTTAAAGGTATTTTATTGGTTAAAGTTATGATAACAGACATAACACCATGAATTTAAAACTTTACATACCTATTGCATAAAATAAAAATAAATGTAAAAATAATGAAAATCAGAGTATATGTTAAGAGAACTAACAATCATAGTGCAGTGTGTCTCTCAACACACCTCATTGTGGTGCATCAAAAAAAATCAGTAATGTGCTTATTACTGCATTGTTATGCAAAATCACTGAGGGTCATATCCTTGGCAGCTAATCAATCCACCACATAACGAAAACAAAAAAAAACGAAAATTAAAATTAAAAAAAATAACAGTACTTTTCCAGGACTCGAAAAATTGTGCTTATTTTGTTAACATGAAATCTCATAGTTTACATGAAAACAAATCATATCAAATGAGGAAAATTCTATAGTCTGATGTGAACTAAATAACTGGCTTCTATGTTGATCACAGAATTTGGTGCATGTCTAAGTAATGCAATGGCAATACAGTCCTGTATAGATGCTGCTTCAAAGCCAAGAAGCTGACACAAGGCTAAGGACAGGGAATATATATATCAGTAGATTGTGGTATTAAAGTGGCCTACGACTTTGTACAAGATTTATATTGCAATAGGTATATTACGCAGTGTGTAAGCAAGTTCTACACGAGGACTTAACAACTGGATTTAATGGTTCTTGTAAAGTTTTGAAATTTGTTTTGACAATATAGAGTCAAGCAATTTTTGTTTGTTTATTTATTTATTCATATATTACTTGTTGAGTGCTAGTTTTAGATAACAGGGGTAAAACTATATTATCCAATTTTAATCACTGGAATTAAAGTGATTTGTTACTTCTATGTCAACTCTATGTTACGAAGTGCTATTCAACACCAGTTTTGGTAATGAATGTTTAGTGTAAAATGCACAAAAAGGAATCTACAGAACGAACATATATTTTGTAAAGATGGCCACACCATTAAATATAAAAGATGTTTGAACTAAAACGTATCATTCAAAGATGTTGGAAGGGCTACAGAGATTTCCGGTAACATTTTCTCTCAATGCATTATAAACAAAATGCAATACAAGGAAGCCACCATGGAAATTCAGGACAGAGACTAATTAGACTTAGACCAATGTCACTTATGCTAACTCCATGGAAAGCAGTACACTTATACAGTTTTCCTGAAGTAACCTTTGTGGGGACAACATAGGTCATAGGTGGTAGACTTCAAATCTATGCATTTTATTTTTTCAATTATTTTTTTTCTTATTGCACAAAATTTTGAACTCAATAAAAGAAACCTTTCATGAGGACTTCTGCATGACCACCAACAGCTATTGACCAAAATGATGTACAACACCCATAAGTGGACCAAATCCATTATGAAATTAGTATCTTACAATTTATTTACTCGGTTTGTCAAGGAATCCAGCATGCATTAAATAAACACCATTATCACCCAAGAAAGGTCATTAAAAAAAAAATCTTAAATCCTTTTCATCTAAGCACCTAAAACTTTTAACACAGGACCACATACAATGATCTGCTTAATAGTAACCTACAAAATAAAATACATAGCTACAGATTGCGAATGGTTAGAGACATTAGATATGCATCTGAGCTATATGAAGAAAAACTCCATCTGGATCACTGATGAGACGTTATCTATATATTTATTTTATATTTCTGCACACAGATATTTAACAAAGACCCCAGGCATCAACGTGTCTGTGTGTGTGGTAAGACAGCAATAGAAAAGGAATGGGAACGCGATCAAAAACACTTTCACATAGCAAAAATAAGCCCTAAAGCTACTAACAAACATTGCTGGGATGACAGAATTGTGCAATAGGAAGCAGCTCATCCATTTACTTACCTGCGACTCGCATGCACTTTGCCAGGACCGTCCGATGGGCGCTCTCTCTGCAGAGCACAATGCTACAGCGCTCCTCCAGATTGCTCTGCATTCCTCTCAGATTCCTAGAAAGTGTCGGCGAGATACACGTCTGTTCTGGGATAGGACACAACGGGAATCTCCCTTCTAGCTTGCGCCTATATTCCCTCCTCTCTGCTACTTTTCTCTCACCTGCCTTTATAGACTTTCATGCCCCCGCAGACTCGTCTCGTTTCGTTTCTTGCCAGTAGTCTGCCCACAGCGCCTCTCCCTCCCACTTCTTCCTCTGTGTCACATGGCGAGTGGGGCGCCACTGCTTCTTCCTTTCTTCCTTTGGTGTTTGCCGACCAGCCCACACATGATATTCCGCCCACGCCAGGCCGCCTGACAGAACACCGTCACCTGATCGCTGCGTCCACTTCACCCGTGGTCACGCAAGCCCACCTGTCAAGGGATCCCCCACAAACACACACACATTCTTAACTTTCATCCCACCCACTCCACTCCCACCTTACCCACACCTCCCCCTAACGCCTGAAAAAAACACACTGGTATTTTATGGGGGGAAAACAACACTCTCTAAAGCATTCTTCAGTGGACAGGCAATAGAATGGGGAGGGGGCTGGGAGAAGCCCACACTATATTTTAGGGAATAAAATAGTTTAAGTTTAGGAGGAAAGTGACTTCTTTAGGCTGCTGTGGTGAAAAGTACAGCCTTTCTCTGGCACTGAAATGTATAAGATAGATATGAGATTGATAGATTTTAGTATGTATCTATAAACCAAAATGTAATATGCTGATACTATATAAAAACTGTACACAACCCCCCTCTCTCAATTCTCTATTCATTTGTAATAGGGTGGGCATAGAGGCGAAAGTGTGGGGCACCATGCAGGAGCCTCTAATACTACACACTGAACTATGGAGGGTGAGGCAGATACCAGCAGCTTTCTGCAACTTTAATTATTTGTCTGGAAATGGAAAGAGGTTTTCCCTAATCATCACTACAAAACTAACAGGGGAGCCTGAGGGTTTGCATCAACTGTAAATAATATTAACCTGGTAGTAGGGCTCAAAGTGAGGGGTATACGGGGTATGATATAGCATCACTTCTACTGATTTAATAGAAAAGCTATAAATCTCCATTCACTTCTATTATTGCTATATACCGCCACTTCTAAATTTCCACTTCGACCACTGCCTAGGAGGGCAATGTAAATGGGTCCTCGGGGATAAGAAATACTTTGATTTAGCTCAAGGTACTGAATGTCATTTTGGAAATGCTCAGTGACTAGGAACTTAGTCCAGAATCTAAAAATAAGAGAGAAAACAAGTGGAACTTGGGCAAAACCAGATTAAATATCAGGGGGAGTAAAATGTATGTAATTGTTTGCATGCAGTGAGAATACTTTGGTTATTGCACACTGACCATCTTTAGTTTAAACTGTTATTTAGACTTCGGCTAGTAAACATCACCTCTCAGCTCTAATACTGTTTGCAGCGGATGATATTTGCCTCTTGTGCTATTAAACAGTTTTGTCTAGGTGAAAATGTCTTTCATATTACGTTCAAACACTGAATCTGGTCCCATATTGGGTAATCAATTTCATTGCATTTATTTGACAAAAATACTACTTCATGAACACCTGATCCAAAGCTTAGCTTATACCTTAGATGTAAAGCACAGCCATTTTTTTTTTGC
>WWET01001625.1:101519-116456 GCA_011038615.1 Limnodynastes dumerilii
TGATGAGAGGTTACCTCTAGAGCCTAGTTTGTTAGTAATCTTCTGTGGAACTCTTCCTGTGGAATACTCCTTCCAGTGAATAAGGTAATGAATTTGACTTTTGACTTTTTTGGAATCCAAGTTAGATTTAATCTCAAACTCTTCATGGCCATTGATAATAACTGTAGTCGAATTGGTGGGTGAAATAGGGCAAAATCTTCTGTATTGCCTGACTAACTTCAGGAGGGATACATGAAAAGTATTAGGAATTCTAAGGTTCTGGGGTGGACATGAAAGTCATCGGATTAACCATTTTAATAATATAAAAGGGTTCAATGTAATGTGGTTTGAGCTTCCTGGAGGCTAGCTTAATTTTAACATGTTTTCTGGACAGCCAAACTTTTTCACCCACCTTAATCTGTAACGTAGATGGGGTTGATCCACTCTGCTTAGTTTAAAAGGCTGTCTGATGCAAACACTGGTTGACCTGCCTCCAGATTTTTTAAATTTTCCTGACTATCTCCTAATCCTGGGACTGGGGGTAGTGTTAGATGAAAGAAATGCATTTGTTACATCTTTGGGGAAGTTTAATATCCTGTCTCGCCCCTAAGGGCAATCTTGGACTATTGTGTTCCTCATGGACATTATCCTGAGTTCCTGGTGTGTGTATGCTCTCTGATCTGCCTTGTCAGCCTCTTGTTTATTCCAGCTTCTGCCCTGCATGCTTGTGATTCAGCTGCTCTTGTACTGTTTGTAGGTTACTCCTTGATTTTGGTATATATTTATGTTTATTTGTATCTTTGTTTTGGGTTTTCCTTGTGCTCTAGTGTTCACTGTTATCTGGATTCCTGTTTGTATTTGAGTACATTTGTATCATTGGGGCAGATCCAGAGCTATGCTGTGCCGTACTTCATTAGTACGGCCAGCGTAGCTGGTAAACACCCCCTCCCCCGACACTCCCCCTGTCACAGCGTACTTACCCACTGTTACGCCGGCTGAAGCCTACCTTAACTTCCGCTGGCGTAACAGTGGGTAATTACGCTGGGAAACAACATCGTAACCCCCTAACCCAGCCCTCCCTTCCTAATTTCCAGCTTCCTTAACTACAGATATGCCCGGCGAATGCGCAGAATGGCATTTCTTCCGTTCTTACGCATGCACCACCGTAACTAGTGTGGCGGCCGTAGGTCTGGATCTGCCCCATTGTATTTAGTTTACCCTTGTGCTCCAGCTTCTAGTGTTTTTGATTACTGCTGCCTTGTGCTCAATGTGTCTTCTGATTTCTGTTTATACTTTTTAGTGTTTATAGCCTGTAAGTTTTGTATTGTTCTTGGTTTTTTCATTGTTATTGTTGCTCCCAGTTCACATTGTCCTTTTAACTGTATTCTGTTGTTTGCACTAATAAATACTTTTGGTTTATTCACCCTCGCCTGGTTATTAGTGCTTTGTTTTACATGGGGCTGCCATCCAAGGATTGTGACCTGCTGGGTGTCCTGCTGCACAAGCCTATCCCCACTATCAAAGGCTCTAGTGAAGACCAGGCCCCATTTAGATTCCACACCCTGGGAGCAGTTCCATAACAGCATTGACTCTGGGATGAAAACCATAAACACAGAAAAAAGGAGAAATAAAAGTTGAGGAATGTGAGGCATTGTTGTAAATGAACTCTGCCCGGGAATCTTATTAGGCCATTTGTCTTGATATTTAGAGTTATATCAGCAAAGATATTGCTTTATCAATTGGTTAACCCTCTGTCTGGCCGTTAGTCTGGGGGTGGTACCAGATGACAAATTTACTTGGATACCCAGACTCCTGCAATAGGCTCTCCAGAATGCAGTTACAAATTGTGAGCCCCTATTTGAGACAACCACTAAGGGAAGGCCGTGGAACTTGAATATGTGCTTGACAAACAGATCTTCCTAAGCCAATCTACCACGATCCAAATAGTGGTAAATCCTTGAGATTCAGGAAGTTCAGGGTTAGGTCCCTGAGGAGGCAACAGAGGTCCGGTAGGTGGAGATCCAGGGGTCTTGTTTCTGGCACAAAGAGAAATAGCGTTACAAATTCTCTGATATCCTGCATCGTTGAAGGCCATTAGACGGTTCGAGATAGCAAATTCAGGATTTTCTGAATACTGAGATGCCCTGCTGACCTACATGATTGACCCTGGACAAGAACTTGCTGCTTGGGCATCTGTTTTAAAGCTTTATTGTTTGCTGACAGCAACTGTGAATGGAGGTCTTGTGTTAGCCCTGCCATAATAGCAGTGTGTGGTAAAATAGGTAATGGAGGGGCTGAGGGTGTTCTGGTAAAAAGGATTGAGATAATGTATCGGCTCAACGGTTCTGGGAGCCTGGTCTGTAGGTTATAATGAAGTGAAATCTTGTGGAAAAACAATGCTCAGCAGGTTTGTCGTGGATTCAGACACTTAGAAAACTAGATATAAGCTTTTTATGGTCAGTGAGGAAAGTGATGACATGCGCAGAACCTTTGAGCCAATGGGCCGGATCCAGACCTACCCTAACGTTTACGATTAGCTCTGCGGCCTTACGGCCACATTGCTGATCATAATGGGGCTTTCTCCGCCCCGTCCCCTGATTTGCATGCCTGATACAGCATGAGTAAAGGGGGGAAAGCCACCTTTTCGTACCAGTCGTCGGCCATAACTATAGTTACGGCCACCGGCCCTTACGGCGGCGTATCAAAACAGGGGAATTATGGCCGAGCTGGCTGTAATTCTCCAGGCGGCCGTTCCTCTGTATCAGGCCCAATGTCTCCTTTCCTCGAATGTCATCTTAATGGTTAATAGCTCCCAATTACCCACATTACAATGTTATTCTCTGTGTAAAGCTTTCTGGAAAAATAAGCATACGGGTAGGTCTTGGAGTCATAAGGATATTGCTGAGAAAGCACAGCTATTGCCCCCACATCTGAGGTTAGGATATCTAACCTAAGGATAACCTCACTTATGTGTCCTGAATTACTAACATTAGAGGGGAGTGACAGGGCGTGCACTCCCCTCTATCCTGGGTAATATCAGACCCCCGCACATACGTAAAGTATGCGGGGGTCTGGGTCTGGCTCCATTTGCAGAACACCATATTAAAATATCAAGAATGCGGCACATATAATTAACTTTGGAATCGGGGCATATATACTTTAGTGATAAGAAACAGGGTGTATATTTTAGATATATATAATGGGCACATTATGTATGCAGCAGCATACAATTAACACTTGGCATGCTGTCGCTTATGGTACAATAAGACACAAAATGCCCTGCAATACATGATCATGCTGTGCCTACCATACTATAGCAGCATGCTAAGGGTTAATAGCATGCCATGCTATGTATTTTTTTTTTAATCAAAAATCAAGTTTTGAACACTTTTATTATTGACTTTATTATTTTATTTTTTATTTTTTACAAAGGGGCACAGTGTGCAGCGATTTTTTTTTGCTGCGATTACAAGCTAAATTGTGGTGAATTAACCCTTCAAAAATCAACACACATTGCTGTCAATTATAAATCGGCAGCACAAAACGCCCCTTAGTAAATCCGGCGATTTGAGAACCCATATATTGGGAAAATTGGTGTGATGGCTGGCAATTTATAATCGCTAAAAAGAACACCCCTTAGTAAATCAGGCCCCCAGTCCTTAAATCTGATAAGGTTCTGGGTGAGGCACTAGAGGATAAGTTAAGGACTTGCTGGTACAAAGTTATTTTATATCTAAACCTAAATCTATTTCTAGATACTGGGTATGTTATACTGGTGGGACATGTAAAGCATTTCCATATCTGTGCAAAACCTTTGAGATCAGTGACAGGTATGGCAAGATTCACAAATATAAAGATTTTACCTATTACAATTCCAAAAATGTAATCTATTGTCTCACATGCAGTTATGGAAAGAGATATGTGGGATATAAACAGCATATGTTGGAGCATGTGGGAGATATTCAAAATTGTGAAGCTAACTGTAGTACTGTGTAACTAATCATTTTCAAGATTTCATGCAGCCAATCCTAAAGATTTATGTGGATTTATTATTCACTAATTATATTCCCATATCAGAGCAGTGGTATTAATCAACTGTTGCTGCAAAAAGAGACTCAATGGATTTTCCTTTTAAACTGTGTTGTCTCACTGGGCTTGAATGAAAACGTCAACTACACTTCTTTCTGTAAAACTGCACTCTGTCTCTTTCCTATGTAATTTGATATTCTTATGTAGTTTCTACCATGTACTGAGGTATATTTTGATAAATTGTTAAACTTGTAACATTTCCTTATTACTTATAGACTTATGTGAAGTGAAACCGCTTCAGCATGCATTTTTAAGAAAGTCAGGCGAAACGCACGTCAGAAATCTTCTAGTAAATTTGAGAACCCGCTTTCTATGAACTAGAGTATTTTCAGTGCCTTTTTTATATTTTTACTTGGCAGTACTGGTGTTCCTATTATTCAATAGTCAGAGAGTACAAGATACTGCCCAGAAGGGCTAGATAGAAATTAATGTTTTGGGTTAGGGTGGGATTCATTGCTGCATAGTGAGGATACAATGCTCTAAGTTAATTTTTTTGTTAATCCACACTATATGTGTCAATATTTCACCTATGAGATGATGTAGGAAACATGTCATTCTGTGTATTTTTTGTGTGTTTGAATTTTTTTGAACATGCCAATTAAACTGATTGTTTTTAATTGAAGTAGAGTTCTTTGGCTTAGTGACCTGATTAATTCTAGGGAGCCATGTAGATAATAGTTCACTTTCCATTTTCCTTATCCTTTAAGGACATTGGAATGTTGTTTCTTTTTGATCTTTAAAAATACCGGTTGCATCTATCTTTGTATTGTACAATATTACTTATTTATTTGGTGCGGTCTTTGTTTCCTTGTAAAAATGTTCATGTAAAAAAACAAACTTTGGGCTAGATCCAGAACTCTGCTTGTAATCCGTTTCCTAGCGTGTAGCGTTTTTACGCGAGCGTACTTTCTAAGCACTCCCCTAGTCACTCCCCTTGCATGTATGTACTTTGGCCGCTTTACATGTTCCAAACCCTACCATAACTTTTGGCAGCGTAACCGCTCACGTCCACACACGTAAGTATAGCCTGCACGTAGTTATGCCGCTAAGCACACCCATACTGTACGATTTAAATGCAAACCCATTGCGCACATTCATCGTACTTACGGCTATCGTAATATTGGCACGCCCCATCGAACGTTATTACGCTACTATTACATGAAACGCCCTTATGTTCACAGTTACGTTGCGTCACATCTGCCGCACGCATGCTCAGTACATCCAAAAAAGCGTTTTTACGTCTCCGCCAGGCGTAAATACACCGGAAAACGTTGTTCTGGATCTGCCCCTTTGTTCAAATAAACACTTCCCTCTTGTGCCATAGTTTAGCAAAAAGTCGGCAACCATGATCTTTGTATTGTACAATATTACTTATTTATTTGGTGTGGTCTTTGTTTCCTTGTAAAAATGTTCATGTAAAAAAAACAAACTTTGGGCTAGATCCAGAATTCTGCTTGTAATCCGTTTCCTAGCGTGTAGCGTTTTTACGCGAGCGTACTTTCTAAGCACTCCCCTAGGCACTCCCCTTGCATGTATGTACTTTGGCCGCTTTACATGTTCCAAACCCTACCATAACTTTTGGCAGCGTAACCGCTCACGTCCACATACGTAAGTATAGCCTGCACGTAGTTATGCCGCTAAGCATGCCCATACTGTACGATTTAAATGCAAATCCATTGCGTACATGCATCGTACTTACAGCTATCGTAATATTGGCACGCCCCATCGAACGTTATTACGCTACTATTACATGAAAGGCCCTTATGTTCACAGTTACGTTGCGTCACATCTGCCGCGCGCATGCTCAGTACATCCAAAAAAGCGTTTTTACGTCTCCGCCAGGAGTAAATACACCGGAAAACGTTGTTCTGGATCTGCCCCTTTGTTCAAATAAACACTTCTCTCTTGTGCCATAGTTTATAACCCATTCTAACTATCACTGAACGTTTAAAAAATGTAGTAAAATAAAAATAAAAAACACAGTGTATGAACACTGCTGCTTATCTGTCACTAACTTGCCACACCTCAGTAAAGCCATTTATATAGGCACTAGAATCCCCTAGGGTTACACATGGGCTTGACATGGGAATATCTAAGGGATTGTGTCCCCACATAGCAGCAGACAAATGCTGCATTGAATGGGATTGAATTTCTAGTGGGTTTGTTGGAAAACATAGGTCAATACTTCCCATTCCCTATTTTATTAACTAGGATGAAAAGCAAAGCTAAGACTTTCTGTACATCTGAGTATGGTTACTGCTGTACAAACAAATGGTCTATTGTGGTTAATATGCAGGTTAGAGGGGACTTTCTAAGCTACAAACTAGTAACTAGCCTAGTGGTTAGATTGTAAAACAGTGGTCAAAGTGGTTTGCTATACAGTGGTGTGTCATATCACTATTTTTTGGCTACTTTAATTATGAAACCAAATACCATTCACACACATTCATTTTAAATAATTACCACTCTACCACTTCTACATCTCCACTTTAACTACTGAGTACACCAACCAGAGTAGTGTGGCTTGAGCAAAGCGTCCATTATACAGTAGGTGCTACTGTCCTAATAGTAAAAAAAATAGCTTGGACTACAGTGAAAAACAGAACCTGGGATGTAGTTTACAAGGCAAAATCAATGTTAAACTATCTTAGTACACTAAGGGGCCGATTCTACTCCCAGCGATGTGTGGGACCGATTTGGCGCAATGTAAATATTGTGGCCATCACATCTAATAAGTGTAATTAGGTCCAGTGCAATGTGAGATGCATTCTAGGTCTACATATGGAACTGTAACTGATAGCTTATCACATTCTTGCAGGTTGTAAGAGACAACTTGTGGAGAAAGCTGCAATGATAGGGCTAGGGGGATACTTTATATGTTAAAATATATTTTATTCAAATCAGTGACTCAACAAGCATTTCAAAATCGTACAAGCAATATTTAATCCCTTTACTGTGAAGAAAGCCTATAAGGAAACCTCCTGATCAGATAGGAAAAAACCATGCTGTGCCGTGGCGGCAAGGATGGCGGGGTAGGGAGGCAGTGGAGGAAGTGAACCAGCCAGATCCAAGGTACTACGATAAACTAGGTACAGTAGCTTCAGATTAAACTCTGTTGACTCTAAGTCTGTTCCAGTGCTGCGTGGATCAATGGCCTGTCAGTGCGCAGGCTAAGCGGGCACGATTCTACATGTGCATCTGAGTTCTGGCAACACCCTTGGTTGGAAGAAGATTTATGTACGGGAGGCAGAACTAAGAAGCTTTAGTTGAATGTGTACAAACAAAAACCAAGAGCAACATAACTGATGAATATAAATAGATGGAGGTAGAATTAGAGTTTTTATGTTATCAAATCTATGTGAATAGAAAGTAGTGAGTATGGAAACTCATCAGGGTTTTCTTTTCTTCAATTTTATATATGTGCAAAAATCCTGGATGAACCTCCAGCTAGCAGATGACAGATAAAATAAATGTAATCACATTGAGTCCTAGGGCCAGATTTACTAAGCTGCGGATTTGGAAAAATGGAGATGTTGTCCATAGCAACATATCAGATTCTAGCTAACATTCTCTAGTATGTAATAGAAAAGTGAGAGCTAGAATCTGATTGCTATGGGTAACATCTCCACTTTACCAATCCCGCAGCTTAGTAAATCTGGCCCCTAGAGAGGATTTTACCCAATTGCTAGGCTCATGCCCTAGGCCCCGTTCCCTGGGGAGGGGGTAGGGGGCAGTGAGATACATTTACAGAGCCACGGCTGCCTGCTACAATATTAGTAGTACTGCGGCTCTGTAGATGATGCTGCCAAGGAGTAATGGCAGTGAAAAGTTGGAAAGAACCACTATCCGTACTCACGGCTGTCAGCTGAACACGATCAGTGCTGTGCGCTGTATATAAACAACACTAATCAGCTGCAGTCAGTGTATGCGCATATCAGGCTCCACAGAGCTTTCACTGACATGCGAGAAGGGCATCTTGTTTTCTATTATTGATATGTGTAGAGTACACTATTTCAATTGTAACACGCTGCTTGATTATGGCATATACTAAACATCATTATATAAATATGCTATAACACAATATGTGCCACTTTTGCAAATAGTTTCTTTCTTTTACACAAGTTGTGCTTTTTAGATAAAGATCATTTTGTCCTGTTTACATCTTAAATAAACTTTCACATTTTGGAAGAATACATCTTGGTGCTGATTTCTCACATACCAGAGAAGGAGGGTGGAGGCTATCACGGTGTAGCGCCCCAGAACTGTCTTAAGGGGTGCACAATTTTCTACGTGTAAAATATATTTAATTATCAAGCAATTCAGAGCAAAAGAGTAAAAAAAAACTGTTACCCATTGATTTCTCATATACAAATGCACATTTCTGTTCTGCTGATACATTTACATTTCTTAGGCTTGCACCATTTTACCTTGAAAGGTTGCTAAGCTTAGAATAAGGACATGTTCACATAAGTGTATTATGCCCCTGGACAGAATTATCACATCATTTTATTTGGATGAATTTCCTTCGCAGGTGTATCTGTGAAGGACGTTGGGATACTGACAATGATGACACTTACAGCATTATTACAAATACACTGTTGCTAGTATGTGGCTGTACTGCTCTAGGGTATTTATTCTGTGGAAATAAAAGAGAAAGTAGTTATAAAATCCAGAACTTTTCCAATAACATTAGGTGAGAGACATTTGTTTACTGTTCCAAATTACGAAATGTCAAGTTCTGAAATATTCTAAAATCAAACGAATTTCAATCCAATTTATTAAGATTTTGTAATGATTTTTCCCCCTAAAAAATCTGTTTCACTCAAGGGCTTAGGACTGGATCCAGATATCCCTCACTGTACAATTTCTATACTTTCCCCCTCCTGTGTAGCAAAATCGATCTTTAAATCCTGCTCCCTCCTGGCAGCTGTTGGAAAAGCTCCCAGTACCATACAAACGATGTGGAGGATCCAGACCTGTACTAGGAATGTGGCCCGTGCGCTGTCACAAAATGTGGCAATTTTCCAATTCTAAGAATTAAAAAATGTCCCTTTTGCAGAAGTCTGGATCCCATCACACAGTCTATTTATTATAAGAGGCATATGTGATAAAGATGTATGACTTAATGCAGAGCTGCAAAGGAATCTGCTTTGTGAAATTGCTTGAAGATAGAACTACATGTTCTTGATGTTATTGATTCATTATTTTACAATGAATAATGTGTGTTTATTTTGCATAATATGTGGCCTGGTGTTTGTTAGTTTTTTTTTTATAAATCTTTACAGTGTGATGTGATAGTAAATGCATGTAATATGTAAAAATGTACTTATTTTGGTGAAAATATTTTATTATAGTTTATATGTTATACACTTTTTACATTTTAATTATACAGTAAATGGTGCTTATTTACTGTTATGTCATTTTGTTGTGTACTGTACTAAGAGATTCATGTGATGTTTTTTTGCCCTTGCAGAAGTGTTGCATCACTTAAAATAAACTAAATAAATATGTTTATACTCTGAAATGACCAATGTTCCTGTGAGGTCAGTACAGTGTGGATTTCCTCAGCTGTTTGTGATAACTTTTACAACAGTGGTATTATTCAGTGATGTACAAATATTTATCAGCAGAGTATTCTGAAAAAAACCCCAATAATAATAAGCTAATGCTGACATAACCTGTTTATGAAAACTTTTAAAAATACTGACTACATATAAACGCTTTGCTCTCATTCAGAATATGGAAATATCCTTTTTTAGGTGAAATGCAGCCAGCGTTTGATGAGATTACCTGATTCTTCTGTGTACATACATTTGCATGTGCTGAGATTTATCGCAAAGGGTTGTTCCACCATAATCTAATCAAAAGGATGGCATTTATTTGAACCCTAGGATGGATCAGCAGACCAGAGTCCAGAGCAGGTGTAAATGTGGCAGTAAATGTAAATAAAAATGTTGTGCACTAACCCTAGTACATCCCACTACACCCAAATTTAAAGACCAGCAACATAGCTGACTTGAGTGTTAGTCAGTGTCAGTCCAGTAAAAGGAGTTGTAAGCACTCTGCTCTACGCTAGATCATACAGACTATGGGGCAGATCCAGAACTACGCATTTCCGCGAATTTACGTGTGGCGGAGACGTAAATTCGCAGATTTGTACGCACTGCGCATGTGCACCACAGAAAATACGCACATTCACGTAGCGTATTTTCAAACGTATGGGTAATTCACGTATTGCTAACGTAAATACTTACGTGTGGGCGTGCCAAATTTACGTTAGAGACCAATACGCCCGTTTTACGTGAAGTAGGCGGGGGGTGGTATTTAAAGTGTACAGTATGGGCGTGCTAAGCTGCGTACGTTCGCGTAGTCTGTATACCCGTTAGCGGACGTATGCTGTTACGTTAGGAAAAGTTAAGGTAGGGTTTGGGTCGCGTAATTTGCGAAAATACGTCCATGCAAGGGGTGTGCCGTGGGGAGTGTATTGACCTTACGTGTACGAAAATACGCACCACTAAAATACGTACGCACACACGTAGTTCTGGATCTACCCCTATATGGGTATTGCATACTGCTTTCGCAGGTAATTTATCATTTGGGACCTTCTCTTTTATCTGCCCTCCAATTTCCTGTGCCAGAATCGTTAAAAATAGGGATGATTGAAAAAAAAAAGTGACAGTTTCGTGTGTTCATGAAGTCACAAATACACGACAGTTTTTGTAAGCACTAGCTATGTATAAATGAAAACACTTGTGTGCACTAGAATAATTACATGAGAAAGGTTTGTGCGGCTGCATTGCTAAGAAATGGCAGATAACAGGACAGGTTCGACCTCTATCTGTCCCAGTCACTTACCTCAGAGCCAGAACCTCTCTTCTGACACATGAAAGTGGAGGGCAGATAACAGGTAAGGTCCATTGTTTGTAAATGAGAATTGATTTGTTATTTTAAAAAATATTTTATTTGTATAACACATAATTTCGTAGACTGCTGCATTACACACTCTGCATATTTATTTATGAAATTCCATCCGCGTGTTACAACTGGTTACACATTCCCCGTCTGACTGATTCGTAAATGATCCTTTGTAATATTAGCTCTTTCACTTTTGTTATTATATTTACAGATTCAGAAAAACAGGTTCCCAACTTTGAGGCTGATCCAGAGTTTGAGAGTTAGGAAAAAAACAGGTGCAAATGCAGACCTAAGCAAAGCCTTGGACTTGATTCTCAGTTAGGTACCTAAGCTGACTTCCATACACTAGGTACTAATATCCCTTGCATCGTGGGTGGTGTTTAGCATTTAAATAGTACAGTAAGGGCTGGGTTTAGCCCTTACGTATGACCCTCTATTCCACACACATGGAGATGTACACGGAGTAGTTAAGGTAGCCCCCTGTACATGGAATCACTCTCCGCACGTTGGAGACGAGTAGTGCCCTACTCTCTTATGTGTGGTATTGTAAATCACAAATTCCGTACTGTAGCCCCAGTTGCAGAGGCTACGTATCCAAATCAGGATCAGGCCCCATGTTACAATGTGAGTGGTGCAAATTAATTGATTAATTTTTTGCATGTAGAGAAAAAACTTTGTTTTGGAACATAGGACCTCATTCAGAGACTAAAAATAAGAGAGGAAAGTTACTCCTGGGCTAAACCATGTTGATTTCAGGGGAGTCATATTTCATCTGTTACATACAGTATTAGAGTTGAGAAGTGGTATTTCCCAGCCCAAGTTTAAATAGCAGTGTAAAAGTAAAGCTTGTCAGTATCTGCAGTAAGCAAAAGCAAAGATATATCTCTGCAACTATACAATTAACTTGACTCCCCCTAAAATCAACATGGTTTTGCCCAGGTGTAACTTTCCTCTCTTAGTACCGGATTCACACTTTCGTTTGTGATCCTTAGCTGCGGATACACATGTACACGCACCTACTTCTCTGGTTCACTCCCCCGCCCTGCCCACGTTCTTAGGTGCCTAATGGCACTTACGAGTGCCAAAGGCACGTAAAAAAAAAAAGCTACCATGCGTATTTTCCCTCGTAAGGAGGGAAGATATGCACGGACAATCCCCAGCCTTCCCACCCAGCCTAATTTACATTCCTCCCTCCACCCACTTTACCTAAGTATCCCCAGAGACTGCCGTGGCACGCCTCCCTTCACTTAAAAAAACTATGGGCAGGTTTTAAGGACCATACATAGTTCATCTACGTGCCTAAGGGCTACATAGATTGAGTAGTCACAATGACTACACATGCCCAGTGTCCAAAATCGGCCACTTACGCACCTAAGAAGCTTATGCTTCTTAGGTGTGAATTCGGTCCTTAATTTCAAGCTCCTTCTTAAGTCTGAATTAGGTCTATAGATCCTAAACACAGCATAGCTTTATATTTAGTCTGTAAATTAGAGTAGAGCTTAGCACCCCTTTTGTCAGAGTGTACACTTGTGCCTGTTTTGTCCTTACACTTAGGGCCAGATTTACTAAGCTGTGGGTTTGGAAAAGTGGAGATGTTGCCCATAGCAACCAATCAGATTCTAGCTGACATTCCCTAGTATGTATTAGGAAAGTGAGAGCTAAAATCAGATTGGTGGCTATGGGCAACATTTCAACTTTTCCAAACCCGCATCTTAGTAAATCTTGCCCCTAGACCCTAGAATTAGTCTTTTCATGTTCTGAATTAAAGTAAATGCTAGTTCATTGAGAAACAGAGCATGACAGTGCCTCCCACCTTTGTGAATCACTGCTCAATGCTTTACTGCACATGTGCCAACACTGGGAAGGTAACCCCAGCCCTCACCCTGCATGTAAGCCTTTTTTTTTTATTTCCTCACTGGCAGAAAAACTATCACAGCCTCAGCTCATGTTTTGGTAGATCTACAGTCACAGAACCATAATACAATTGCATTGTAAATATATTCTATTACTTTAATTATAAAAATAAATTCTACTATTAATATTAATTCCATTTTGCAGCATTGTGGATTCTTAGGTTTATTATGTTCGTATTCTAGAAATAAACATAACTGCTGCTATGTCTAGAAGGTGTAATTTCTCCAGTTGTAATCACCAGGCAGCATTATTGTGAACATACACATAACTCTCAGCATTGTCAAATTGGTTTTTAATAGACCTGTCATCAAAATATAAATGTTTTTTTTATTTAATAGTGAACCTCAAAATTATGTACCATGTGAAATATGTTGTGAAATATGTTCTAAAATTCTTACTTATAAGATAATATTACTAGGGAGGAATTTAAATCATATATCCAGCTACCAACACCAGTTAATATATTAGTATTGATACAAATAGTTAGTTTCTACATTGAATGAACATAATTAAAGATAAAGGGGCTGCTTCAGAGATGCATTTACACTTTTTGTTAGGTGCAGGTGTACAGCTCGACTAAACCATTTTTTTTAAGTAAGGGGTGTTAATTAATTTTAAAAAATTGCATGCATGGAAAATACATTACTTTTACACATAGAACTAAAATACTGCAACGCTTTATGTTTATTCCATAAAATAGAGTTGAGCTAAGAAACTTCACCTCCTAATTTTAATTCTGGTTTTACAATTGAAATCTGCCTCCCCTTGCAATTAAACATGGTATTGCTCAGGTCTACACTGGCACCTAAAAAAAGGTGAAAGTGCAACTTTGAATCAGCGCCAAAAACTCACCTACTTGGCCATTCACTAGAGTGATTGGTCCAGTCATATCCAGTCCAAAATTTTTTTTTTTTGTAATGGCTATAAAATGCTTGGGTTCGATCATTTTATCTTAAAGCATGTATAAAATATATGGAACCCTGGCTGCGATTTTCTTGCACCAAGCTCCGGCCAGGAGGAGTGCACTTCTACTAGGATTATCAGTCCCAGTAGAAGGGGTGCGTAGTAAATTCCCTAATGGGAAATTGTCCTATTTATCAACCACCTCCTGCTGGGGTTGATAATCGAACTAGTGTATGGCCATATTAAGAGGGCATTACACACAGCTGTGCCCACAATCAGTCTGGGGGGGAGTCTGGCTGCAGCAGCTGATTGGTTAAAGCATTAACGGTTAAAGCATTGGTCTCCTACATCTTGCCAGCTCAGTGCTCTTTGCGTTTGCCTTGTGCATTTGTATTTCTTGTTGGTCCCTGTTTGTCCCTATGTCTCTCCTATTGTGCTCCTTCTGGTTACCTTGCCTCCTGCAGTCCAACCTTCTGGTTACTGTTACGGCTCTCCAGGAGAGCTAGGGATCCCCTGGACAGTTTAGTACAATAGAGGTACTCCCTGTACCAAAGTTGCAGACACAAATGACAAACAAGAGAGGAATCAGGTAACTCACCAGTAGGTAGAGCCAGTGCCCGTCTGGAGTCTTCGATGGAGACCCTGATGGTGGGGATAGACTGGAGCTGATGAGACTTCTTCTGGATACGAACCTTAGAGGATACCCGGAATAGGAAACAAGGATCAAGTGGGATTGGATAAGAGACAGCGGGGAAACGGGGAGCAGCAGTTACAGAAGAGACTGTACTAGACACACAACCAATAAACATAGAGACAGACAAACTGGGAGAAACACCACTGGACAGACTCACTAGGGAATTCACACTGCACTCACACAATCAAGCCCCTGAGGGCCACACAAACAAGCAACCAGGGAAGGAAAGGGGAGTACAAAGGAGGTATGGCAGAAGGAGAGAGCACGGATGGACACACGAATGGTAAAAGCAAGGAACAAGGCAGGGATACTGAGGGCACTCAAGAACGCAATAGAATCTGGAACAAGAGAGGTAAGAGAGAGAAAGCAGCACGGGGAAGCAGAAGCTATAACCGGCATTTACCAAAGGCAAATGCCAGGTTTATAAAGGAACAGGCACCAAT
>WWET01001625.1:127059-145326 GCA_011038615.1 Limnodynastes dumerilii
CCGGAGCTTGGCCGCCGTGGCGGTCTGTGAACTTTTTCCCATTGGTCCAAGCTAGGAGTTCAAATATGAGAGTCGCAGGTGGGTTAGGGGGATCAATCTGCAATGCACTGTGCCCCACTGGCTAGAACTAGAAGCAAAGTAGAAGAAAGGCTGCTCAGATAAATAGGCCTCGCAGTATGATGCGAATTAACAGGTGCTGTGTCAAAGCAGGTATATTTACTGGCCCAGGCTCGAGGTTTGTCAGTATGCACAGGTGATTAGGCAAGAAAAGTCAGTAGACAGCCCTGAGGCTATGATATATTAACTGTATCCAAGAGGTAAGTACTGGGGAGTTATCAGCAGCTACATACAAGACTGGTCAGGCAGGCAGATAGGGGGACTGGATATGCATCCCACACAATAGAAGAAGGTTTACATCCCAAATAGGAGAACAGGTAGGTACAAAGCAGGCCAGGTGTGCTGGAGAGGGAGCTAGTATTATAGAGTGTCCAAGGAGTGTTATGAGACACCTCAGGGGAGAGAAGAGCAATCAGCAGCTCGTTATGACACAGGGGAGAACGTGGTGTCAGGTCCCCAAGATGGCGTCCACCACGTGAGATATGGCGCGGACTCACCACCCCCAATGTACCTCAGACGTAGGGCCACCGGATTCTGATGGGCTATGAGCCACTGACTGACTCAGAACAGCTCCTGCACAGCAATATCCGCCGCCCGGACCACAGCACCGTCTCCTCCGGAGCCACCGCACCAGCTGGCCGTCAGGACCCGCTGTCAATCACCGCCGACGGAAGGAGAGGAGCGGGGGGGAGACGCTCAGCCAGCGATGTCAGTCGGTTCCCTCGCACACAGGCTAGCTAGCGTGAGGCAAAAGTGGAGGAAAGTTTGCCCCAGGATGTGAATCAGGATGGAGAAAGGCACGGAGCTCAGCTTACACGCTGCCTACTCCATTGCCGTCCAGGCCACGCCCCCAGTTTTTCTGTATCTTTTACATATTTTCAGAATTGTTTAATTCTGAATATTTTATTGCACTAAGTGTCCTTATATTAGCTTTAAATACAGGTTTTCAATAAACTCTTTCAAATCTAATGCATCAGGATCTGTAGAAGATCCAAGCAATATGGGGTCACATCAAAACTCCTGGTTGAATTTCAATAGAATGAAACCTTTTTCTACTGACCTCAAAATAGATTTGTATGTAATGAGTGATTGCTTACCCCAGGCTAGCATTGTGAACTGCTCTGCAACCTTTCTTCAGAGTCTATATGCAGTCAATCAAATACTTTGTAAGGATGATGAAGAGAGCTAATTGGACAAATGCTCCAGAGAAGAAATTAGTATAGCCTGGTTCCGGGGGAGGGAGTCACATGATTGTGCTAGGTGATGGAAGGATATTATACAGTACCATTTTAAAGACAGAATGTCATGTTAAGTTGGGACTATGACAGTTTTAGAGTTAGGACACCCAAAACAGGGAAGCCTTGTAAGTGGCTGGTGGCTTATATATTTGAAAATGTATGCAACAACATCATACATTTGACATCATAATGTCGGCTGTATCATTGCCGAAATCGCTGTAGAAGCAAAAAATGTTACATAAGCAGGAATACCATGCTGACAGTTTTGTTTGCCATGGTCCTCCTTCAAAGAAAAGAAAAAAGAAAATACATTCCTACTGTTTTCTATCCCCCACCTTCCCTGCTATCTCTTCTATAGTCTATCTGGTAGGTGTCAAGATAATGGAGACTGAAAATAAGAGAGGAAAGTTACTCTGAGGAAGACAAAGCAAAGGTAAGTAAACCTGATAGGGATACTGGGATGAGGGGCTAGATACACATGATGGGGATACTGGGGGCTGCATACACATGATGGGGATATTGGGGATCTGGATACACATGATAGGGATACTGGAGGGGGGGGACTGGAGCCACATGATGATACTGGAGGGCTGCAGAGACATGATGGGGATATTGGGGGGCAAGAGGTACATGATAGGGTTACTGGGGGGACTGGAGCCATATGATAGGGATACTGTGGGACTGGAGGCACATGATGGGGATACTGGGGGGGCTGGAGCCATATGATGGGGATACTGGGAGGGCTGGAGCCACATGATGGGGATACTGGGGGTCTGCAGATACATGATGGGGATCAGAGCTCGAAGTGGAAATTTAGAAGTGTGGGTATGAAAATTTTAGCACCAGATATGTCTTGGCAAAGTAAACAGGTCAACAATTAGTAATAACATTGGGCCAGATCCTGAGTTATGGATGCTAGCGTTTTTACACTATCCGCTGACGTATAATCGTCAATTTGTATGTATTGTGCAAGAGCGCGGCAGATGTTACGCAACATAACTAAGATCGTACCTAACTTCAGCGTAAATATGAACTAAACGGCATGTCATCTATACGACACTCAGAAATATGCTTTGTAAGCAGAGGGTGGCATTTAAATCGTACAGTATGGGCTGGGTTAGACTGTTACGTACGTCAATCCATGACATACATCCGTATTTAAGCTTGGAAAAGGCAAACATAAATTGAGTAAATTATGTACGAGCATGGGGAGTGCCTAGGGAAGTGCATAGTACTAACGATAGTGTAAATACACTACTCCGACGAATGTACAAAGAACTTAGGTCTTGATCTACCCCATGTGTACATGTCATGATTTCTACAGTTTTAATTAAATTATCGGGTTACCGCTAGGGAAAAACAATGATAGCTCCCCCACAGGGCCGTTTCTAGGGTGGATGAGCCTTATTGTCCTCTCCTTCTTTTTGTCCAACCAACCTTATTGTCCCTTTCTTCTTTGTGGCCAGCCAGTCTTATTGCACCCTCTTTGTCCAGCCAGTCTTATAGCCCCCTCTTTATGAGTGTCCACCCAGCCTTATTGCCCCTCCTTTGGTGGCCAGTCAGCGTTATTGCCCCCCTCTTTACTTGTGTCCAGTCAGCCTTATTGTCCCCTCCTTCTATTTGTCCAACCAGCATTATTACCCCTCCTTTTGTGTTCCCAGCCAGTCTTATTGCCCCCTCTTTGTTCAGCCAGTCTTATAACCTCATTTTGATGAGTGTCCACTCAGCCTTATTGCCCCTACTTCTGTGTCTAGTCAGCCATTATGCCCCCCTCTTTATTTATGTCTAGTCAGCCTTTTTGTCCCCTCTTTCTGTTTGTCCATCCAACCTTATCACCTCTTCTTTTATGTGCCCAGCCATCCTTATTGCATCTTCCTTCTGTGTGTCCAACCAGCCTTATAGTCCCTTCCTTGTTTGTGGCCAGCAAGTCTTATTGCCCCCTCTTTGTCCAGCCAGTCTTATAGTCCCCTCTTTATGAGTGTCCACCCAGTCTTATTGCCCCTAATTCTGTGTCCAGCCAGCCTTATTGCCCCCCTCTTTATGAGTGTCCAGTCACCCTTATTGCCCCTCCTTCTGTATCCAGCCAGCATTATTGTTCACCTCTTTATTTGTGTCCAGTCAGCCTTATTGTCCTTCTTTTGTGTGTCCAGTCAGTCTTATTGCACCCTGCTTCTGTGTTTCCAACCAGCCTTATTGCCCCTTCTTTTGTGTGCCCAGCCAGCTTTATTACCCTCTCTTTATTTGTGTCCTGTCAGTGTTATTGTCACCTCCAGTTATTGCCCCCTCTCTATATTCAGCCAGTCTCATAGCCCCTCTTTATGAGTGACCTAATTGTCCCTCCTGTGACCACCCAGCCTTATTTCCCCAATTTTATTTGTGTGCAGTCAGCCTTATTGCCCCCTCCTTCAGTTTACCCAGTCATATTGCCCCCTCTTTGTGCCCATCCAGTCTTATAGCCCCCTCTTTCTGAGTGTCTAGCCAGCCTTATTGCCCCAACTTTGTGTGCAGCCAGCCTTATTGTCCTCTGCTTCAGTTTGCCCAGCCTTAATGACCCTCCTGTGTCCAGTCAGCCTTATTGCTCCCCACCTTAGTTGTGTCCACCCAGCCTTATTACCCCTCCTTCTGTCCCCAGACAGTTATTGCCCCTCTATAAGTGTCCATTCAGCCCTATTGCTCTTTTCATGTCCAGCTTACCACTCCCCAAGTCCAAATTCCCTTTCACAAACTACTTTCTAAAAGAGCTCTATATTAAGCTTACCTTTCCTGTGTCTTCCAGCTCTCTCCTCCGCATCACGCGCTCTGCTTGCTAATGATGTTCGCGTGACCTTAGGTCACAACACGCGTCCTCTGCTCTGATCAGAGCTGCGGCTCTGTCATTGGCTCCCAGCAGCAGTGCGGCACACTGAGAAGTGAGCAGGTATGCTATACTGCGGTATGGCATACCTGCACTTCTGTGAGCCCGCACTGAGTAAAAATACAGCCACTCATAGAATCTTAAAATTCTATGAGCAGCTTTATTCATACTCAGAGCCGGCTCACAGAAGTGGCAGTATGCGTGTACCATATACCAGCCCACTTCGAGCACTGCTCCATTGTCTGTCCTTCGCTTGTGCCCTCCAGTGTGTGTGTCGCAGGTGCAGCTTTGCTGCATTTGCTTACTGCTCTGGATTACCTGTCTCTCTGTTTGCTCGCTTGCAGAGAGCTCTGTGTGTTTTCTATATCATACTGGTTCTGAGCATTGTCATCTTGCTCACTCTATTGTTTTGCTTCCAATGGAGTTCATTCCATCAAGCTATTAGTCTGTAGCTCTCCTTCTCCTTTCTCTCTCTGTGTGTTGCTGCTCTCTAAGCCTATTCCACCCGACTCTCGTTTTCTCTTTGAGTCCTGCCCAGCTGACTCCTCTGGTAGCCTCCTTGTCTATTTTTCTCCTGACTGCATTATCCTGCCCTCTGGCTTTTGTCTTTGTTATTACACCTGCTCCATGACTCCTCTGCCCTGTACAAGTAGCAGGTTGTGGCTTCCAGTGTCCTATATAGAAAGACAAAGAGGCCAGAAGACCATAACAGACGCTCTCACAAACAGACTAGGGCACAGTTAAGTGTAAAATATGAAGTATAACTGAAGTATAGATAGCACAGCCAGAACCAAATAGACTGGGGTGTAGATAAGTTTATGAGGTAAGCGCAGTAGAAGTAGAACTGCACAATAATGACCAGACAGACTGGTGTGCAGATAACTTTAGCAAGGCAAGTACAGTTTAGGTGAGACAGCGGTGAAGTGACCAAATAGGCTGGCATGCAGGTAAATATAGCAAGGTAAGTACAGTTTGGGTGAGACTGCACTATATTGACCAGATAGGCTGGTGTACAGGTAAGTATATCAAGGTAAGTACAATCTGATTGACAGGATAATGCAAGGCACAAAACACAAAGGGCCAGATTTTCTAACCTTTGGGTTTGAAAAAGTGGAGATGTTGCCCATAGCAACCAAACAGATTCTAGTTGACATTCTCTAGTATGTCATAGGAAAGTGAGAGTTAGAATCTCCACTTTTCCAAACCTGCAGTTTAGTAAATCTGACCCAAACAGTTAAACAGGCACCAGTATAAGGGCAGATATTCACTAGAACAAAGCAGCAGGTTAACGCGTGGACAGAGATGTTATAACCTGCGTCTACGTGCAGGAACACAGGGTATTTAAAGATGCTTTGGTCGATCTGTCCGCGGGACCCATGGGGAAGCCTCACTGGCTACTTCCAGATCACCTAGCAACGATCTGGATGCCCAGCCCTGGAAGCAGTGAGCGGCCAGAGGCAGGGAGAAGCAGAGGAAGCGGCGCACATTACACGTTGTCACCACAGTGACGGGAAAACTAGTTAAACTCCTTGGCCTGGTGTGCCACCCTTATAACACAGGACCTGATCCAGACTACCACAGGCTTTTCTTTTGTATGGGGGGGTCTTGAAATCCACACAAAAGAGGGCAATGAACTCCCCCTGACACTTCCCTCGTTTGTGCAGATATTGTGTGACTTATGCAGCCGTAAGGCAGCCTTAAGTCCAGGGCCGCCACAGGGGGGGGGCAGCCGAGCCTAGTGTCCTGGGCCCGGACAGAGAGAGGGCCCGGTATAGCCTCAGGCCTCCTCTCTGTCCTGCCCAGGACACCAGGGCCGTAACTAGGGTGGTGCAAGCGGTAACGCTGCCCAGAGCGCGAGGAGAGGGTGAGCACAGTGACACTGTCAGCTGATGATCTCCTGCTGCTCTTCCGCAGAGAGATTCTTAAAGATTTCCACAGTGCCTGAGAGGTTGACCAATCAGGGTGTAGCTGAGATCATTTTGCTACTCCCTCATTGGCTGCTGCAGCTATGCACCGCCCCCACTTCCTCCATTTGCTCCTTGCAGTCCACCTCAGTGTCTGCTGTGTGCACAGCTCTGCTAAAAAGTGTGTGTGTATGTGTAAGTATTGTGTGCACAGCTCTGCTAAAAAGTAAGTGTGTGTGTGTGTTATGCATGCATACATGGTGTGTAATATTATGCATGCTTGGTGTGTGTGATATTATGCATGCATAGTGTATGTGTGTCATATTATGCATGTATGGTGTGTGTGATATTATGCATTGTGTGATATTATGCATGCATGGTGTGTGTGTGATATAATGCATGTATGTAGTGTGTTTGTGTTCTATTGTGCATGCATTTATGTTATGTGTGTTTGTGATATAATGCATGTATGTAGTGTGTGTGTGTTCTATTATGTATGTTATGTGTGTTTGTGTGATATTATGCATGTGTGTGTATGAATCTAAGGCATGCATGCAACTATATTTATGTGTGTAGTTATATATCTAAATATTTGATATATCCATACCTGTGTGTGTGTATATGTAGAAAAATGTGTGTGTGTGTGTATGGGAGCATATTAGTTACAATTTTGTGTCCTCCTCCAGAAACCTGAAGGAAGGAAGAAAGAAGGAAAAGTGAGAATCAGCAAAGAGGTAAGTGATCCTATTTAGGTGTAAAGGAGCTCAACTCATATAATCAGGGTTCTAAGGAAGATATGTGTGTTTGTGTGTATGGTATATATATATATATGGGGGGGGTGTTCCCTGCATATTTTGTCAGTCCCGGGCCCCACAATTTCTGATGGCGTCCCTGCTTAAGTCACACGAGCGGATCAGCAGTCTGTCCGACCACTGATCCACTCATAATTACCTAATCCCACCCACAATTTAAATGCTTCTCCCCACCCACTGGGAGGAGGGGAAAACAGCCCCTTTCCTTGCAATTCCCAACGTTCGTGTGACATCTGGAGGGCGCCCTCCCCTCCAAACACTCCACTCACGTACTTTGCATGCATGAGTGGGGTAATGTTCTTTTGTTTGGATCTGGACCAATGAGGTTACATGCAAGTTAATCCAAAGTTTGAGGGGCGTGGCCTGGCGCGAGACGATGAAAGACGTGCCAGTGAAGAGCTCCATAGACGGATGTAATTCAATGAACAATAGCTACTGCGCGTGCGTAGTAGCTATTGTACGTCATCTGCGTATCGTTTCGATACGTAGTAGATTGCTTATATGCCGTCTAAAAGACCGCATATACGCAATCTACGTATCAAACCGATATGCAGATTGCACCTTTGTATTATATCCAAATATTACCAGACGGCCTACCTTAACCAAATTATCTCCTGGCACCTGCCACCAGGGACTAAAAAGTGGGTCGACATAGAAGCATTCCACCTTAATTTAAATACCCTGAGCTTTCTTCCATGGCTGCCGAGATCGAGCAGGCCGGCCTCTGCGTATACCACTCTCACCACACAATTTACTCTTACGTTATGGGATCGTATTAATGTTAAAATAGGTTTGGGTCTACACCCCTCTCCACTATCACCTATATGGAATCATCCTCTCTTTCCGCAAGAAAATCAGCAGAGCATTAGTGAGCCATGGTAAGCTATTAAGGTGGAACGATTTGCACATGTCTTAGGGTCATCTGCACCAAAATCATTCACAGAGTTCAAGAAAGTTCAGCATACCCTTCCTAATGCTCTTCTTTTTAGATACCTTCAGATTAAAGGGTTTATTCAATCACAAACCAGATCATCCAAGATTCGTGCAAATACCGCTTTTGAAAACCTTTGCAATAAATCACTGGTCCAAAAAGGTCAACAATTCAACAATTTCAACAATATACAATTCCGTCTTGGTGTCAGACTCTAATGATCGTCCCATTTGTGAATCTGCTTGGGAGGGTGACTTGAACCGTGTTCTGGACGAGGAGGACTGGGAAACAATAAGGGAAGAAATTGCAAGAGCTTCTATTAGTGTCTCTATTCGCGAAATGAATTTTAAAATGTACTCCAGATGGTACCTTGTACCTGATAAACTACATCGAATGTTCCTGCAAGTGTCAGCAACCTGTTGGAGGTGTGGGAGGGATGTTAGATCTTTTCTGCATATCTGATGGAAGTGTCCTCTCATTAGCTACTTTTGGGATCTTGCGTTATCATTAATTCACCAAGTGTTAGGTATATCATTTCCTAAAGACCCTTGTCATGTTCTACTTAACTTACCCCCTCCTGACATCAATAGAAAAGATTGGAAATTAGCAACACACATTAATAATGCAGCTAAAACCCTAATTGCTCGTAAGTGGAAATCCTGTACAATCCCAACACGGTCCTGTCTCATGAGCAGAGTTAATTATATTGCATCAATGGAATATATAACGAGCCTTCAAAATAACTCCATTGTTAAATTTCATACTGTTTGGTTCCCCTGGTACTGTTTCTTCAATCAGTCCATGCCAGGACTTATATAAGTATAGACTGCTGATGGTGTTCCTTTTCTTTCCCCCTCCCTTCCGCTGCCAAAATATCTTAATACATAATATCTGTTTTTCTTGTGTTGTATACATATGACATTTTGGACCTTGTTTGTTCATTGAATTTCAAAATGTTACATAGTATGTTGGTAACTTGTTCTACTATGTTATTTTTCACATACTGTATTATCTTTAATTTATACATGGTGTGTTAAATGCTACAAAAAAAATGAACAAAATAATATAAAAGATTTAAAAAAGTTAATCCAAAGTTTGAGAAAAAGGGTAAAACACGTGCAAGTGTACAGCTTGGCTAAAGCATTTTACAATGTGAGGAGTGCTAATTAAATTTAATATTTTGCATACCAAGAAAATGCTTTACTTTTGCATATAGAACTCAAATACTGCATAGCTTTATGTTTAATCTTTAAATTAGAGTTGAACTAGAACATGTCACTTCTCAATTCTAATTTTGTTTTCACAGTTTAAATATGCCTTCCCTTGCAGGTCAGCATGGTTTTGCTGGGTTCCGTGCACTGCTATGCACTGCTATTTTCGACATACACACAGCTGACAGCTAATTGTCGGATGTGTGTATTTTAGAAAATGGCCCCATTCCGAAATTCACGCCGTAGACCCGCTGCCAGACCCGACGGTTCCAACCATTCCGACGACCGGACAGGTAAGTGCAGGGGAGGGATGTAACTTAGTAGGGTAGTTTTAGGGTTGGGCTGCAGGGAGGGGATTGATCGGAGAAGGGGATACTTTGGGTTAGGCTGTGGGGAAGAAAGGGTTAGGATTAGGGTAATGGAAGGGGAGGGTTAGGGTAAGAATTAGGATAGGGGTTGGGGAAAGAGGAAATTAGCGCTTACCTGTTTGTGGTGGGGCAGGAAGTTTCTCAGGAGCTCCGTCTTTGCAAATGGAGTGTCGAAAACGGCCATTCTCAGCAGTGAACCACACACGGTTTTGCTCAGGTCTACAATTATTTACCTTTTGTTCAAAGTGCAGAACAGGTGCAAGTGCAGCTCTGCATCAGCCCCAATATGTGGATGACAGACAAATCCCACACAGATAAATTACAGATATTATAACAAATGTAACAATTGATTATGTTAGTTGTAACCACTTAGCAGCTATTTGATTTTTTTTTTATTAAATGTGCATGCAGGAAACAATTCATATGCTAAGTAAAGGAGGTTAGTGGATAATATAGAAAATATTTTAACAAATGAGGTAAGAGCAGGTGGCTAGCAAGCTGCAGGGCAGGTTACACATTCAGATTTCCAATCATAGTTTACGTTATTGCATATTGCATGGCCAATATAAACTAACTTTGATCCCAGTTCTGTATGTTTCCAGTGGATTGTGGGTGCCTTTTCATACTGCATGTGGACACACATCTGTGCTACCCTAATGGAATGCATCTTTACCCATTCAGACTGTGGGTGTTCCCTCTTAATTGATGTATAATATAGGCACTCCCTGTTAATGCAATGTGATAATACTTCATGCAAACTTAAATCAGAAAGCTTAAGCTACTTTGATTGTACTTTCAAGGGGTTAAATGGGAATGCAAGATATATGTAAAATGTAGCTTAGTGCTTACCTATCTATCCAAACACAGAATTCGGGCTCTGATAACCTGTTAATAACCTATATTTGCAGCATATCTACACAATATTTTGTTGACCTTTGTAAGGTGCTTCATATTGCTACAATTTTCTTATCGTGGTTGCCCTTTAATAGTAAATAAAAAGTAGTATTTTAATTTTAGATTTATTTATTGTAATAAGTGAAATACACAAAACATCACTTTAACTTGAGCCAGTTGCTTACAATGAAAATAGACACCACCTGATTACATATCATAAAATAAAGCATTGTAGTTGACATAAAAACTGACAACAACATCTAGTTAACTTGGAAGAAAATGTGTGTTTAGACAGCACATTTTAACAGAGGCTGCGTTTTATGTAGATTACCATATTGGCTTCTTTGCATAAATGACAGGGTCTAGCCTTCATTTGATATAAAATGATAATATATATACAACATCCATTCCCTGTCTATCAAAGTTATCATTATATTATTGAGAACCAAATTTACATAACTGAAAACCCTCTATTGTGCTTTATTGAAAGAAAATGTAAATAATGCATAAATAATTCTAAACAGAATTTCTGTCTGTTACGCAGCATTTTTTGTTTTGTTAATTAGTTGTCAGCTTTAAAAAATGTATGGATGGATTTATGCACAAAGTATTTTATTTTTTTATATGATAACAGGATATACTGAAATCAAATGTACACACACTATGTTATGTATGTTTTCTGGTCTGTATACTTAGGTAATATATTTATGGTCTGTATAGTTAGATCATTTACACTGGCAATCATCTATGACAGAAATGGGGTACTGACACTTTCTTTGGGGTGTCTTGCACTGGCTTTTATGCTTTTGTGTCTCATTTTATAAATATGGTGAACTTTACAGAGATTGTCAAGATTTTTCTAGATGATAAGAAATTTAATCCAGAAAATTGGTATGTGATCAAGGTGCTACAGAAAATGCCGTAGGCTCAGTTAGATATAGTTGATTATCGAAAGTGGCCTTACACAGAATACCACAATTAGAATAATCGCTTATCCCACACAAAAGATCCTTCTATAGTTAAAGAGAGTCTATAAGCGGGACTCATCAGCCCTGTGAAAGTAAGTCCTTCCTTCAAGGTTACATGGGAAGGGACATCCTAAGATAAGAGAAACTACACTCACCACGGGAGGATCCTACAAGTCAGAATTTGGGACTATTATCTGAAATCTTAAGCCTCACAGTAATGAGACCATCTGCTCTTTAATGATAAGATTAGTGTCGGTTGCTACTCAATTCACGGAGCAGCTAAGTCCCACTTGAAGACTCACTAATTGGAATTTAAACATGACTTTGTTATATATATTACTTAGTCATAAAAGGATCTTTTGAATATTTTGACTGTTATTTTTACTATTAACTATACTAATGTCATTTACATCCACTGGAGCTTACAGTTGTTAGGAGAATCTTAGGTGAAATTTCCTGTATCAAAGATAATGTCTGTGGAGCACTCTGAAAATCAGCAGTATATTTTCTAGATTATCCCACTGAGTTGGTGTTTAATCAATACAGGTTGAGTAAAGCAGCTCACATAGGGCCTGATCTAGACCTACGATGGTACACTGAGCAGTCTAACGCTCAGCGTACCATCGCTTCCCTCCCCCGACACTCCCCCTTGCCCCAGCGTATGAACAATCGCTTACGCCGGCTGAAGGCTACCCTAACTTCAGCCTAAGGCAGGCATAAGCGACTGTTAATATGCTGGGATGGCGGCGTTGATACGTTAACGTTGCCCTCCCAGACTCATTACCCTCCCTCCCCTGCCTACCTGCACTAACTTCCGCGTAGTAAAGCTGGGGAACGCCCCCTCCAGCGTTATAACGCTGAAGCTACAGACGCCTGATCCACGATCGTGCGTTTACGCAGCTACACCGCAGATCGTCTTCTTAGACGATCTTACGCTGCTGGCCGGCGTATTATCGCCGGCCAGCGTAGTTCTGGATACGGCCCATAGGGAGTACATGGGGTGTTTGAATATCTTTTTACATAGATAAGAAAATTAATGTTTGTTGTCTTAAAAATCATATGCTGTGACAGATTTTCCAGATGCCACAGGCTCAGGAATCACCAGACCTGATACATCTGTAGGGGTAATGGAAGAGGAAGGTTAGGATAAGCAAGGGTTATGATTGACAAAATGGAGTTTAAACTATGGGCTGGGAAGATGTTCTTATTTACGTTCTGCAACCCAATGAGGGTGCCAGAGGAAAGACTCCTCCTCTTTGACATCAGAATTTCCCATCCCTTTACCTTGGATGGATGAGGTTAACCTTGTTGTTGTGATGCCATAGAAGTGTGGCAGGAAGGCAGTGCAGTTCACTGGAAATAGTAGTGGTTAGCCAAGTAGATTTCTCCCTTACATTTTATGCTGGTTTGGTCACAAAGGAAGGTGGCAGCAGCAATGGCTTTTGTTTTATGGGCAGGCCATGCTCCATTGGTTGTCTATGAGGTGGAAGTTGGGCATCAGTGGAAGTGGGGTTATTTGTAGGTCATCAGTTAAGCAACTCTTAGCCTATTTGTGGTACACTGCCTTCTTCCATCACCATCTGTTAATGTTGATTTTATATTTATTATGTACATTTTGTTTTTTATTATTGTTGCTTATTTTTGTTAATAAATGTAAGAACTCAGCTGAGTCTTTTTTTTTCTTTTTACCATTCATGTCTGATTATTGGGATAAAGACTGTTTAATTATGTGGGTTAGATTTAAAACCAAGCCGACTGACTCAACCTTTGGCATTTAGAAGTTAGAAGTTTAGCTCTTAAGCAATCTTTAGGCTAAGAGTAAGTATATGGGGTGGTAATATACTTGTACCAATACCTAAGCCCCCAACTGCTTCCATCTATCCTGATGAACTCCCAACTCCTACTGTACTGTGAATTTATATTAAAAAAATGTTTTTTCATTACTTTAAAAGTAAGATTCAGTGTTATTTGAGGCATAATGCCACTCTCAGGAATTATGATCTGTGATGAATGTAGACCGGATCCAGATTTAAGATCATCAGGTGATTTACGCATGCAAGGTGCGTAAATCACCTGACTGAACTGGAGGGCGCATTCTAGCATCCTAGCGTTTAAACAATCGGACGGAAGCATGTAAAGTGTAAGCTAAAGTGGGCTGGGGGAAGCATGTAAAGTGTACAGTGTGGGAGGGGGCTCCCACACTGTAGCGGATCAGCGGTCGTACGGACTGCTGATCCGCCCGTCGTCGTACGGACCGCTGATCCGCCCGTTGCATTTAAGGCAGCCTTATGGCAGCGTAACGGAAAGCACGAGGGGGTCTGGATCCGGTCCCTAGTTTGTATTAGTAACAATAAATGCTGTATTGTAGTTGATGTTTTTGTATACATACAGGACATTTATTTCTATTAATCTGTAGATTATGGTATACGGACTGCATCCAGACTTAAGAAGTAAGTGTATGAAATTAGTTACGCCTGGGCTAAGCTATGTTGATTGCAGGGGAGTCAAGTTAATTGTATTCTTTGCATGCAGGATATATCTTTGAATTGCTTACTGCACACAGATACTGACTAGCTTTACTATCACACTGTTATTTAGACTTGGAATAGGAAACATCACCTCTCAACTCTAATACTGTTTGCAACAGATGAAATATGACTCCCCTGCAATCAACATGGTTTAGCCCAGGGGTAACTAATTTCAAGCACTTACTTAAGTCTGGATCCAGCTTTACATGAGGAAATACTTAGGACCGGATCCAGACCTCTGCTTCTGATGCCGGATCCAAACTGTATTGTGATTCCTGTGCAGGCTTGGGGAGGCCACTCCACTCACTTGTACAGTCAACCGATAGCAGGACCCTACCTTGCTCCACCCCCACATAAAATGGAGATAGCTTGGAAATATGTATAGGGTGTAAGGACCTAAGCATGCCCTTCCTGTAATTTAAATAGATCCCACCTTGCAGATGTGATGTACACTTCCTATCCTGTAATGAGAATGGAAGCGTGGATCATGATGATTCTGATACACGCTTAAAGTCTTGTGTGTACACATGCACAATTGTAAAATGGAGGCATATTTTGTTTGCAAAAAGTGGAAAATGCACCCTTTCTGTAACTCTACATCTAGTACTTATTGAATCTTGAAACTTGATTGTAACAAAATATGATGAACATCAGAGTCGGAGCTAGTAATGCATGTACCGGTAGTAGGTAGCCGATAATAATGATCGTGATATCCTTATTGATAGATTAGTCCAAGAGAACATTATTCTATGCATTATAGTATTGAGGTTTAGCTGTCCAAAAACATATATTTATCAGCACCCATACCATTATCTTTGATATACTTTACAGCTCAAGGGAAGGGTAACCCCTTAGGTACCACTTCTCAGCAGCACCTCTGATGGTGGGCAGCGCAACCATTTCTAATAAAAATGAAAGCACTGCGGATCTAAGGAGATAATCTAAGCAGAATGAAGGAAAGATACCAATAAGGAGGAAGTCGTTCTTATGCTAAAGTAAAAGTGGGTTAGTAGATATTATAGAAACTATTTTCATCAAAAGAGGCCAGGGCAAATTTCAGATTTTATTGATCAAAAATCCAATGAAAATTAGGATTGTCTGCAGAATGCAATAAGTCTCAGCAATGGTAATAATTTACTGCAAATTCAGTCATTTGAAAATCTAGGTTTTGACATGGAGAGATCCCAATTAGGTCAAGAGCAAGCTGGATCAGTACACAGAAAATATGTTAGGTAACGTTGGTGTAGGGCTAATAATTGTGTAAACCCTGAATTGGGTGTGGGTCCCCGACATAGGGCCGTTTTCTCCCAGCCAGTTTCCAACTGACTGGGATTTCGATTGCATATGCCTCGATGAGTCATAGCAATCGATCCCCGGAGCACCGAACGTGGTGCTCCGAAAGGTAAGGCTATAAACTACCCCAACCCTTCCTCTAATTCTAACCCTACCCCTTCCATTCCATTACTCTAACCTTCCCTTCCCCACAGCCTGACCCTACCCATCCCTGCCCCGTAGCCTGACCCTAACCCACCCTCTCCCGTAGCCTGACCCTACCCCTCCCTCGCAGCCTGACCCTAACTCTCCCTCCCCTGCAGCTTAACCCTAACCTTCTCCGCGACATAGGGCTGTTTGCTCCCAGCCAGTTTCCAACTGACTGGGATTTCGATTGCATATACCTCGATGAGTCATAGCAATCGATCCCCGGAAGGCTATAAACTACCTCAACCCTTCCCCTAATTCTAACCCTAACCCTCCCATTCGATTACTCCAACCCTCCCTTCCCCACAGCCTGACCCTAACCCACCATCTCCCGCATCCTGACCCTAACCCTCCATCTACCGCAGCCTGATCCTCCCTTCCCCGCAGCCTGACCCTAACCCACCATCTCCCACAGCCTGATCCTAACCCTCCCTCCCCTGCAGCCTGACCCTAACCCTCCCTCCCCTGCAGCCTGACCCTAACCCTGAAGAGGTTTCTCACACTTCCCGTGGTCCGGGTCCTGCGGTTGCGGCGGTGGAATTTCCAAAATGGAATGGGTGAGTGCGCCAATTGGCATACTCACCCATTCTGAAAATATTTTTCTAAACAGAAAGGGTGTTCGAAATAGGGACATCCGAAGAGGAGCTTTCGGATGTCCCTTATTCGGAAATCAGGCAATCTATGCGGGGACTGCATCTGCCCTGAATCTAAGTGGTTGGTTTAATTTTACATGATCGTGCTAAAAGTGCTGAAAGTAAGTAAGCAAGAACACTATACGTAGTCCATAGGCAGATTTGAAAGCTCTATCAAAGTATATAATTGTTAGAAGACACTTTAGGAATTTCTCCTGGGATTCTAAGCAGCGTCCGTTTTACATTTCCCAAACCCTACCTTACCTTTTCAAAGCATAAATACTGATGTATGTAATGGATTCACGTACGTAACGGCCTAGCCCAGCCCATACTGTACGATTTAAATGCCTCCCTCCGCCTACAAAGCGTAATTACGGGTATTGTATGGATGACACGCCCCTTCGTTCGTAGTTACGCTGATGGTACGTACGTTCAGAGTCACGTGGTGTAACATGTGCCATGCGCAGTACATACTAATTGCCGATTTTACGCGTAAAATCGCTAGCGTACTTAGTTCTGGATCCACCCCAATAACATTTATTAAGCACAGTTGCAACTAAGCATATTTCTTAAATATGACTTTTATCAGTACCATGACAAATTTACTATATACCATGAGTAATAACATTTTACATGCACCTTCCTTTTTTGGATATTGTATGACTGTTAATAATGATGTATGACATTTATGCTTGGGACTTCCCCTCTGTTAGTAGGAGGAGAACGATATGGTGGACTTTCCCTTCATCTTTGTCATGTGGATTATTTCAAGTACAATCCAAATTTCTGTAAAAATCTAAATTTATGTTGCTTTCTTGGAATAAGCTGCTTTTATTGAACTTAAATGATAGATTTTAACCTCCTCAATTAAGGGTTCTGTCAATGATGGGACAGTATTGTAATGACTGCAGAAAGGAGGGTGCTAAGAGGCAGCTAGACACACCCCAATAACACCGGGTTTACATTGGGTTGCATTTGATTCAGCTTCATAATCAGATTATCTGGTAATATACTATTGGAAACTGAAAATCCATACATTTTAAATAAATGAAATCTTAGGCTGCATGTTTATTGAAAATATTTTTTCTGTACTTACAAAAAAAAATCATGTCTGTAAGAGTCATGTCTGTAAGCATTAATATAACAAACAAAATATCCATTGGTGAACTTGCAGGACAATAAGCACTTAGGACTGGATCCAGATTTTTGATCCCCCCTGCGTTTAGAGCTCAGAGCACAACGCCAGTGGGGATCCAGCCTATTTTAGAGTAAGGGGTACTGCCTTTCCTTACACATGGATTTACGATCCATGGACCCTACCTTAAAATTTCCAAGCCATCCGCACTTAAAATAGGGATAGTTCTGAAGTCTGGATAGGGGGTTAGGAGCTTAACAAAACCTTGCTGTACACGTGTGTCGCGTCCTGCCCCGATACACTGTATAATAAAGAGGGAGAGAGAGAGAGAGAGAGAGAGTTAGATTTATTTATTTAAGGAATATCCTTATATTTATCCAGACATGTTAAAACTGCTATTAGCCAACTATAATAGGATACCAACAGTATGGATATGATATATTATATAATATATGATCCAGCACACTTTCAGTCATTTTTCTTCTCATTTTACTTTTGTTTAAATACTTCTCTTTCTTAGAAGAATTCTTCCCTCTAGTATCTTGATAAAGCTCTTGATATATGTTAAAGCTTCTATACTTCTATTCGATCCCTCCCTCTCCCTTCAATATTCTAATTTATAGAGGTTTAGAACTTTTACTCATATATCCTACATTGTAATGCAATTCTATATGCTACTATGTGCCATCTTTGTCACGATTGTTTTAATTTTTATGTTTTATTTATTGGTTTATTTATTTTTAAGTTTTATTTATTGGTTTATTTTTTTGTGTATTCAATAAAATGAGTTCTAATGCTTGATACATACTAATTAGCTAGTACTATTCTTACAGTACTGTTTATAGACAACAAAATCCTATCTATGGGCCTGATCCAGAACTACGCTTTGAAGCGATTTTACGCATGGTGGAGACGTAAAATCGCTGTTTCGAACGCACTGCGTATGCGCACCATAGAAAATACGCACATTCACGTAGCGTAATTGTGAATGTATGGGCCTTTCACGTATTTGTCACGTAAATACTTACGTGTGGGCGTGCCAATTTTTTACGCGAGACAACAATATGTTCCAATTACATGAAGTAGGTGGAGGTTTGTATTTAAAGTGTACAGTATGGGCGTGCTAAGCGGCGTACGTTCACGTAGTCTATACGTCCGTTAGCGAACGTACGCTGTTACGTGCGCAAAAGTTAAGG
>WWET01001625.1:212535-227131 GCA_011038615.1 Limnodynastes dumerilii
TTGTATTTACCGGTACCATTTTTTTTTACAGTAGCGGACCGACCCTCCATTTTATTAAAGTACTAATGAGGACATTGCAAGCCACAGCGGGCCATGGATGGGAGGGCATGCTGATGTTTGTGGTTCTCCAAACGCTAGCATGCAATGGCATCCTTGGGCATGCTGGTGCTTATAGCACTACAAGCATCAGCATGCCCTGTAGTGGTCACATGTATTATATTTATTTATTTTTTGTTTATTTCATGTTAGATATATTACTTGAATCATTTTTTGGTAATTTTTTTAAACATTTTTATTTTTCAGGGTTGTTTTTTTTTAACACTTTACACTTAGGGGTGACCTGCGCCTTCCACTTACACCATTCCCTGGGATGGTGTAAGCGTACTGCGGAAGCGCAGGCACTGTGCACCATAACTGCACATATTTAAATTAGAAAAATGCCCCTTTTCTTATATAAATATAGTGGGAGGTCCCATTACACTAGCACAAGAGAGGCAGATTGGTACACAGTCAGATGGGCAGCCTTGCTCCCATCTTTCTGTGCTCCTTCAGATTGTGAGCATGCACAGAGCTCTTTTTGGCTGCACTTCCATCTGAAGAACAGATGGAAGCACAGCTCTGAATCAGCCCCAGAAGCTCTAGCCACTAGGAAATCAGCTCCAAACTACCTATGTGCTAACAGCTTTTGGCTGCACTGTGCCAGGGACTCTATATAAATAACTATGCGGCTGGTAGAGAGGCAGCTGGGAGCAGAAGGTAAGAAACTAGTCATCTGCCCTGCAAAAAATCATTCCAGTTTTCTAGAATATCGCAGCCCCCAGCAGCAGCCCCCTAAGACCCTGAATAGGCCTATAAACCCTGGATGGATCAGCACTCAGGATAAAAGTCAAATTAAATAAACTTAGCATAGGGAGTAACACTATTACTGAGTAAGGGCCTGATCCAGACCCACGCCCGCGATCGCCCGCGAGCGTAGCGTATGATCGCCCGGGCGTATAAACTTTCACGCCCATGACACTCCCATTGATTGTACCTATTTACGGCGGCTGAACCCTACCCTAAGTTTTTCCAGCGTACGTGCGAATTTTCGTACCGATACGCTAGTCGTACTGGGCTTAGCACCCCCATACTGTAACATTTAAATGCACGCCCATACTGTACAATTTAAATGGCTATCCCCGCCTCTGTGTAGTAACTCGAGCGTCCAGACTATCGTCGTACAAAACGCACGCCCCTTGGGCGAAAAATACGCTGAAAATACGCTCGCTGTACGCTCATGTCCTTCGGACGACCCGAAGTTGTCATACTGCACATGCGCAGTGCGTTTTTTTGCCCGTTGTTACGCTCACGATCGGCGTACGATCGCTTGCGGCCGTAGGTCTGGATCAGGCCCTAAGAGTCAAAGGGAATAACTCTTAAAGCAAGGGCTAAGGATACTGGTGGAAATACAGAGGAGTTGTGCTCACTGGACCTAAACAACTAACACTAACACAGACATATGTGGAAGGTTGGAGAGAATGCAAGCAGGGGATGCTTTACAGGAGTGGAGGAACTGGAGAAAGAACGTGTAAGTGGAGGAGCAGGAGAGAACACACAGGGAAAGGACATTATACAGGAATGGGGGAGTTGGAGAGAACATGGGTTGCATGGGTAAAGGCTTATTTATGCTATTAGTTTTATGATGAACCCTTTCATTTGTTTAAGTCACACCTGCAGTCCTACTATTTTGCCCCATCTTCAAACATGTGCATTTGACCTACCTTGTTTTCTGAGCCTTGCATTGCAATGACTATAATTTGTTAGAATGTATGGGTACTGTAACTCTTGTAGGAATCGAGGACATCTGGTTTGGGAGTGCATACCTTTCACCTCATATAACACTTGAATGCATTTTGAGGATTAAGTTTTTGGTCTTTTTATTGTCTCATTCCTTCCATTCTGATTTGATTGACCCTACCTGCAAAGCATTCTCTGCTTTCTCTGTTGGTGGGTTACCAACCTTAGTATACCCTTAAGGCCAGATTTACTAAGCTGCGGGTTGGAAAAGTGGAAAAGTTGACTATAACCAATCACATTCTAGCTCTCACTTTCCTGATACATATTGGAGAATGTCAGCTAAAATCTAATTGGTTGCTATGGGCAACATCTCCACTTTTCCAAATCTGCAGCTTTGTAAATCTGGCCCTTAGTAAGACAAATTGCAACTTATGCAGTCAATGGTGTCAGCAGAACTCCAAAACCCTGAAAAAGTTATAGGTAACGCTTGCACTTATAGGTGACCCATGACGCATGAACAGGACAGCTCCCCAAATGGTTTCAGCGCAGGAACAGACCGCATGGCTGGAGAGTAGCTGTTCTACAGCTGGCAGTCTTACCCAGTGCCTCAGAGTCAGCTGTGCCTGTTCAGCAGTGAGAGCCTCTCAATGTTAAACTGCCAGTTACTATCCGGAAGCCCCTACCAGGGCAGTGGCGCACCCAGGGGGGGTTTCCAGTTGCCCAGAAACTCCTGCGTTTGCCACTGCAGGGCATATGTGGGCATTGTTTAAAGTAGGTTGCTTTATGGTGCTGTGATATTCATCAGCTTCAGCAACTGCTTAAATTGTAGAACTTTCAAAATCCATTCACCTCTATAAATCTCTAGATTCCCATACCTTCAAATAAACATTTCCACTTTAACCACTGACCTTAAGTATATGAAGATGATTCCTCTATTCACCTCTAGTCACTGACCTTTTTTCTTGCATTAAAAAAATATATATACTGCATATTTTCAGGAATGGTTAGTTTTTATTCCTGCACTGTAATTTGTGATTATATCATAAGGATTTTGTATACTATCACCTTGTAACATATGTTATCTGTATTTATTTATTTTATTATTTTACATGTCGCTTTTAAACATTAACAACCTTCTAAAATCTACTTAAAATGAACAAGGCAGCCATAACTCAACATAAGTCTATCTAATTCATGCCAGTGACACAACAAAAAAGGTCCTCACAGATGCAGTTCTCTCTCTGTGTAAAGAGTTATCATCGTCTGCTTCTTGTTTTTGCCAGCACGCACTAAAATTATTTGCCCATAACCACAAAAATGTCAAAAACAAATGAAAACATCATGCGCTAACAGCGTGCACAGCAGCATCGAAGCTGCCGAGAGGACTATCATTTCTGTAACTTTCTAAACCTGAACAAATGAAGGGTGTTAGGATTTAACCTTTTGCACGTAAGGCTGTGTTCCCAAGTCACATTTTTACATTCACATGACAAGAGCAAGAAGAGGCTACACAGCAATATAAATGAGTTGGGCTGTAGGAAATGTTTTCTGTGTGATGGAATAGGCACAGCTGCCCCTAGGGCATTTGAGCCGGACGCCTGCCCCGAGCCCCACGCTCCAGGGGCCACAACTCCTATTCTAACATTTCTTAACCAGCCACTTGTACACTTCCCTGATAGCTTCAGATGCAAAGACAGCTACATTAGGCTCTGTTTCTGGGTCAGATGCTGCCAGGGAGTAGTGTAGATCCACAGATAAGCTGCTTTGGCTGACCCCAGGCTGGCAGCGTCATACTGTACATAAAGCAGCTGTTACGGCTCTATGTATGATGTTGTTCTTTCGCCTCTGAAACGTACTACTCCCCTTCTGTCAGTATTATACTCACTGGGCCTGATTCAGAGATCCGTCGGCGATCGGGCCGCAAATATACGCAATTAAGTGGCAGGTCGGAACAGGTTACACCCACCTGAATAAACAGTCACTCCCCTCGCAAACCCCGGCCAGGCCTAAACTTCCATCTACATTGACTTGCCCTAACTGGCCGCACTCATTTCCGACCTTATGTGTATTAATTGCGTATATTTAGGGCACTAACACTGTAAGCGCGCCCACTTTCCCTCATCTTAATGCCTCCCCCGCCCATTTCTATGCAAATCCTTAGTTGCGTATATTTCCGCAGCACTTAGGGTTGGAATCTTCCCCGTCCGATTCACAAGTCCGACCTTAAGGCATTTCCGACCTTATCTTCAACGTACATAGCGTTGCACTATTACTATGCATGCGCAGTTGATGCAAAATCAATCCGATCCTAAATATACGCACGGAACTATCGTTAATGTTGGATCTCTGAATCAGGCCCACTGTCACTGAGTGTGTTCATGACAGGAAGAAAAGGGTGTCACAACTTTTTTTGTTATGGGGGGCAAGCATTTAGCTCTCCCCTTGGTGCCCAAATCTCACCTTGGTGCTCCCCCACCTTGGTGTGTAATAGATATTCTTATTCGTGGCAGCACACCGTCAAAGTGGCATGGTCAACTTATTGGGGGTGCAGATGTGCATCCTGGAATGCATGCCTAGCAAGTATCGAGCGCTTAAGGGATTATTCAACACCAAAAACAGGAACAAAAACTATTTCTGCTAATTGAAATAGTTTTTGTTCTTGCTTTTGTTGTTGCATTGTTTGTGGAACAATTAGCGCTCCTTCTAGTCTGTATTTGTAAAGGTTTAAACCACATGATATATATTATATACAATTTGAACTGCATCCCCTTCTCCCACCCTGCTTACAAAGGTCCCCCTTGCCTTCCTCTTGTCGTCAGGCCTGGTGGCAACCCCTTTATATTTGGGGGGTGAGATACCCCTGGCCCCCCTTTGTTCCGACGCCTATGCAGGAGGGAGTAGTATACTTCAAAGGGGAAGCACATGTGCCGGTTGGAGGAAGTGGAGGAGTCCCCAATGAGACTCTGCCCTAGGAGTCAACTGCTAAGGGCAGCCCTGGGAACGGGTGTACTATATAACAGAATGGCCACATTTTAGGTGTGGTGCTGTAATGAAAGGTGCTTTATATGTTGTCTGGCATTAGATTTTATAAAGAACCCCTGTGCTCCTCAAACTGACACAGTAGTGGCAAACATGGCATAGCTGGACATGACATGGAAGGGATCATTCAAGCCAGAGCCTGATCAGCCAATAGACTAGGGGTTTAAGGAAAGCTAATTACATCATGATCTAATGCACCAGGGTCAGATCAATGTTTGTGTTTTCTTGTTAATGTTACCAGATCAAGGTTTATTGTAGCTTTTCAGAAACTACATAGAAAGAAAGAAAGAAAGAAAGAAAGAAAGAAAGAAAGAAAGAAAGAAAGAAAGAAAGATAGAAAGAAAGAAAGCTAATGTACATAATATAACACCAGAAACATCCTATACTAAAAAATCTGAAACAATTAGATTTTAATTAAAAAGTGGACTCCCTGTTTTATCATATTTCAGACAAACCTCCTTTTTAATTACAAAGGACACTTGCTAAAGGCTCATTTAATGTATTAGTGTGGTATTTAAACTGCTATCATTCATTTTTCAGATAAACATTAGTTTTAAAGGGATTCAGAGTATAGTGTTTCTCTCTGTTCCTCAATCAAATCTGCTATAAACAGATTCTTCTTACGGCTTTCCTCTATCTTGCTGCTCTATCAGTAACTATCCGTTGTTCTTCTTCATTATGCTCTGTGTCCCAGATGCAGTTTATCGTGACGTCAATGCATGCTGTGCTTTTGTGGTCCTTGACAGAACCCCAAGCTTAAGCAAATTTCATTGCCATACAAAATAAATAACAAAAAGAAAAAAATTAGCCGGCTGAGTATTGCCTAAAACTCAAAGAACACTGCAGGTGGTTGGAAAGAAGATAGAAACAACAAAACCATAAAAACATATAAATAAATACCACAGTTCAACCTGATTATTTATTAATATTGCACATATGAAAAGGTCAAGTAAAGTATTTAACCTGCATGCTAAAAAATGAAAATAAATGAGCTCCCCTTACTTTGCAAAATGGTTTAGTCGAGGTTTACACTTGCACCTGTTTTGCCCTTACTCCAAAACTCTGAATCAGCCGCTCTTTCTGTAAAACATTGAATGGGTGATGTCAACTTCATGGTCTGATCTCTGTAGGAAGCCATTAGCTGCTAATTGGTAAATAAACAAAGTATATATGATTCCTGAAGCCCTATTCAAATTTGGGAAAGGTTTCAAAAAGCACAACTGTATATTGTGATTGTCATTTGAAAGGTGTGTTTATAAGTATTGTCATATGAAAGGTGTGTACACAAAAACTTATTTATATATTTATTACAAGAGGCTCTATATTTACAGAGGGGGACAAGGGGGTGGGGTTCCATCAATACATTAGCCTAGAGAAGCTGGTACTCAGACCTTGATTGAGTATATAGGCAGGCAGGTTCTTCTGTGAATTGCTGTGTCAGGATGGCACCCACCAGGGGCGCCAGCCAAAGGGGAACGCCACCCGGCAATGCCACCCACGGCTAAGGGATAGCTAGCGTCGCCTAGTGCAGGCAGCACTGGTCTGGAGTCAGTCATATGCCTCCAGGATCCAATACCCCCCTCCTTAGGTTTTCGGTAAGAAAACCTAGGGAGGGGGGGGGCGCTGGATCCTGGAGCTGGAGGAGACTGTGCTGTGTCCTCCGAGACTACGGCTAAGAACTGAAGTCCCAAGGTGGCCGAGATTTCATGGAAATGAAGTCCCGCGGTCAAGCCTGTGACCGCAGGACTTCATTTCTCTTAAGTATCAGCCACCGCGGCACTTGAATTCTAAGCCGCAGTCTAGGAGGACACAGCACAGGGTAAGGTAAGAAAACCCATAGATACACACCTGGTCACAGAAGTTGTGTGCCAGCCTAATTGGTCAGAAAACACACACTACCATGCCCCCATAACCATACCTTCTAGCATTTGTAAATGGAAAACAAGACACCCGAGGGTGTGTCTGGGAAGGGCAGGGTCGTAACTAAGGGTGTACGATAAGGGCTCAAAGCTTAACGGGGCACCAGTAAGTTAATTGGCTTGGAATTCAGATTCAGGGGGCACCAGTTTTCCATCTTGCCCCTGGCACTAAAATTTCTAGTTACGGCCCTGGTGAAGGGGCGGTTACACTCTCTGCTAAGGAAATCTTATTGCCGAAAATGGGACATCCGAAAGCTCCTTTTCGGATGTCCCATTTTCAAATACTTACCTTTTTCACATTTTTTAATGGGTGAGTATGCCGTTCAGCACACCACCCATTCACTTTCGCAATGCGCGATATCCCTCCGCCGCTGCTCGCCGGTCCGGGGACAAGTGAGTAAATTATTTGTGTGGGGTAGGGAGGGTTAGGGTCAGGCTGTAGGAGAGGGAGGGTTAGGGTCAGGCTGCAGGGGAGCGAGGGTTATGGTCAGGCTGCAGGAGATGGTGGGTTAGGGTCAGGCTGCAATTAAGGGAGGGTTAGGGTTAGGGTAGTGAGAGGGGAGGGTTAGGGTAAGAATTAGGGAAAGGAGTGGGGGACAATTTTTTTTACAACTTTTCGCACCATGGAGCTTTCGGTGCTCCGTGGATCAATCAAGGCATAGCAATCGAGCAACTGGCTGGGAGGAATCCGATTTTTTGAAAATCAGATTTTCTATGCGGGGACCCACACCCATGAAGGGCGCTTGACCCACCAATGGGGTCTGGCTTTTATCCGCTCTCATTTGCATATATGATAAGGTGTAAAATCTAATTTTACACCTTATCATATGAGTAAATAACTCACCGGAGAGGGTCTTGTCACTTTAGCAGAGCTGCTGTTGTCTGTTCCCACAGCTCTGTTATAATGATCAGATGCTGCAGGACTGGAAGGTGAGTATAGGGGGAGGGAATTGCCGGGCCAGAACTGGATACAGGAGCCATTTTAGCTGGTATAGAAAAACGATATTGTAATGGCTAAATAGGTACGGTTGGAGGGTATACATATCCCAACACTCTTTACTTTTAATAAATGGCTCATATCTGCTGGAAATCCCCAGTGATCTCTGCTATGTTCCTAGTCCTTCTGTGAGATGGTTTGTAAGGATGTATTGCTTTGTTGTTATTTTAAATCTCCTAATAACGAAGGATATGAAAATGCAAGTATTTTGCAAAGGGGCATGTACACACGCTGCACTTCCAGTATAGATGTTATCCACTGTATCCAGACTTCTCTACTTGAGGGGTTTCTGCTGGCTTTCTGATGGTGGGGTGGGACGGATGCTTGATAACGTGAATGGAAGGGGAAGGTATGGAAATTGTACAGCAGAGACATGCTTAGCGCCCTTAGCACATTCCAGTCTTCCAATGAGTAACCTTTTTAAGTGAGGCTACATCAGAAATATTAAGATAGGGGTCAGATTTGGAAGTCTGTGCACACAAGGGAACTGTCCTCCCATTGCCTGCCCTGAATGCTGGATCCAGTGAGGCTTCAAGCACAGGGGTATTGTCTGGATCTGGTCCAACCTAATTAAATTATGTTTAAATATATTACTAAACATTGAATTCAAAATATACAAGCTTGAATTCTCCAATTATAAGCAACACACTTATCTATGCCTCTATTAATTAACATTAACGCTTAAAACCTGTGTTCCTGTGTTTTTACTGTAATATCTGATAGTCTGCATGTGAACCATGAAATACAATAGAAATGATGATTAAGTCCCAAATAAACCCCAGCTTGGCAGCAAAGTCATTGTGGTTTAGATTTTTGAACACTTGCCAATGTTTTCTATCATGGGACAGTGCATCTAGCACAACTTTTTAACAGACAAATATGACATGAAATGGGCATTGACAGCAAAACTTCCAAATGCATGGTCTGGTGGACTAGTTACACAAAACAAGAGCATTGTTGAGCATACAGTAAAAAGTATACTTTATACATGTAGATTCTACAGTAGAATTATATGCAATAGCAAAACAGGGAGAGCATGGAACATAATATGTGTGAGGTGCATGATAAGAACCTTCATTCGATTTTTGCACTTGAGGTTATTACATAACTAGAGGTCCTTTCTGTGGAATAAAAGTGAAATATGTCATACCAGTAAAATTAGATCAAACAAACAACAATATTAACATAGTTTCCATGAATTGAGAACCGTACAGACTTTTAATATTAGAGTTGATATCTAAACTAGCACTCATCGGCAAGTAGCAAAGTTTAGAGGTACAGTATATCTGTCAAGTCAAAAGCGGTGGTGGTGATACCCCAAATCCTAAATCAGCTTTGTTAAGCAGTCACATCTGTTAAAATAAAATTATTTTTACAGGGAAGCAATAGAGTTTAGTCGTACTTGAGCCACTGCTTGGTGGTACTCAGGGTGACTGGGTAAGGGGGTAGCAGCTGTATTTGTATTTCATTTTAACCAGATGACAGAGGGCATATTTATTAAACCATCTTAAGGGCGTAGTAAAAATGTGCTTTAAACAGGGTTGCCGACTCTCCTGGGAATATCCAGGAGACTCCCGGAATTTGGGCCGTTTTCCCAATATCCCAGAAGAGCCGGCAAATTTCCTGCATGCACCAACACCCAAACAATCACCAGGCTGCCTGTCAAATTTTAGCCTGGGGGTCAAGCCCACAGCAGTGGCCCATAACCCGTTCTTAAAGGGTAATTGTCAGTAAACCACTGGAGCACTTTAGGGGTAACATTATTACACTGGTTATTCAGTGTATAGACGGCTGCATCACTATCAGGAGATTTAAAATCATCATAAGTGTCATTACTATGGTGTTATATCAGAGAATGCATAAGGCCTGACAAATGATACCTCAACATATTAACATATTAATCAAAATGTTAATTATATCACACAATGTAACAAATTAAGTCGCACAATATAACATATTAAGTAGGTCACACAAGATAACATATTATTTAAGTGGCACTGACCTTCTCTCCAACTTCCCATGCTATCTATACTGCTGCCCATCCTATTTTCACTATCACACTGCCATACTAGCAACTAGCAATCGCGCTGTCCACACCACTACACTGCCCATACCATCTATCCTGCTGCAAATCCTATTTATAACCATCAAACTGCCATTAGCATCACAGTGCCCATATTATCACAATGGCCATACTTCCTTATAACATACAATCACACACTGCCATTACCATCACAGTGCCCATATTATCACAATGGCCATACTTCCTTATAACATACAATCACACACTGCCATTACCATCACAGTGCCCATATTATCACAATGGCCATACTTCCTTATAACATACAATCACACACTGCCATTACCATCACAGTGCCCATATTATCACAATGGCCAAACTTTCTTATAACATACAATCACACACTTCCATTACCATCACAGTGCCCATATTATCACAATGGCCATACTTCCTTATAACATACAATCACACACTGCCATTACCATCACACTGCTGATACTTTCTTATGGAATACAATCACACACACACTAACAATGAGGAGGGGGCGAGGGAAATGCTTTATATAGAAACTGTGATAGAATCTAAAAAAATCTAAATTTCATTATGCATATCTACAACCAAATGTCACATATAATGTAAAAACTCAGTTATAAAAAATATAACTAGATAATTAGCTAGAAAGAGGATAAGTAAAAATTACAGCTGGGGGTGAACTGCTACGTGTTGGCACTGACACAGAAGTGTCCATAGCTCCACTCCTCAAATGGGGATGACAGGGGGAGTTCACTCCCCTCTTCGGTGCATAAAAGCAGACCCCGTACAGAAAAAAATGTGGGGGGGTCTGAATACAGTCCATTGTGTCTGGGCTGGACAATAGGTGAGGAATTTATTTGCATGACGGTTAACAAAATGCTGTACAATGTACAATGCATATCTTAAATTTTATCCTTAAATATGCAGATTTAATGGTGATCTGGATGTAATTTAAATAAAGCACTACTATATATGGCAGTGTTTACCAGTCAAAACCACTGAACTGTCAGCATTGAGTATGTGTAATATGCTACTGACAGTCTATAGATGATGACAGTCAGTCCACACTGTCTCTGTCATCCATACTGTGGCAAAAAGGAAGAATGAAATAATTTGTCATCATTAGTATTACACAAACTGCTACTGAAATATATAGACTGTCAGATACAAGATCCAGCAACTCACTGCTGAATAGGGAGGTCTATTAGTCCTGCAAGTTTAGAGCCATCCAGTTAGAAAATGAACAACTATATTTACTTAGAATCTAAATTAGTTTTGTTCCTGATGATCAGTGTTTTATTTATTTTGTATTAAATAGTCCTAACTCTTCTCTGTGTGACTGTTGGAATTAGCAAGTTTGTGTCTGGTACCCAATGTTATATTATTATTCAATCAATCTTGGCACATTTGCCTTAATCTTTTTGCTTTTCTCTTTTTCTATTTACTAGTATGCCTTAATTTCTTTATTTATTGCAAAATAATTCATTACTGTTACACCGCCGTGTAACAGTGAAACTTCTGTGTCTGTCCCGTCCCGCGCAGTTCAGCTTACCTCTATTCCACAGCGCACGTCTCTGGGGATCCCCCTGCCGACGGCCTGCATAGTTACAGCGTCATAGTTACCTTTCCACGTGGTGCCGCTTCCCCGTTCAGCCGCACGCTCTGCATTCACTTCCTTTATGTGTTCCTGGTTGCCAGGGGAACGCTTTATCGTCAGGGGGGATGTTCCTTGGCTGTCCTATCAGGGGACAGAAGATACTTTATCAGTCCTTCCTGTCTGCATTCCCACGCCGGTTATAGAGTCTGTTCTCAGTTCTGTGACCTGCTACTTACCTTGTGTGCCTAGTGCTTCCAGCCTAGTGATCTGACCGTAGTTTGACCCACTTACCTGCCTTAGTTCCCCTTGTGTATTCTGCCCTGGTTCTCGTCCCTCTTTGTATCTACCTTCCCTTCTGTACCTACTTATCCCTTGAGTGCCTGTTTATGTTACCTCTTCGGAGGTCCCGCTGTGTGAGTAAGTGTGCGCAAGTCCTAGTGCGTCCTGTCCCGTGAACATTCTTCTGTCCTTCGTGGTGGGTTTAGTGTTGCTCATAGTCTGTCACAGTCCGGTCTCTTCCGGACTGGCTCTACTCCCATTTACCTGACTGCTCCCATCCCCTCTGTCTGGTATCCACTCCGGGTTTCCCTTTCTCTTCCTCGAGTCGGGTTCAACGGGGCCCCTCCAGGCTATTGGGCCGCTGACAAATCCATCCCCACCATCAGAGGCTCTGGTGAAAAACCACCTCCGGGCTCCGGTAACCCACTCGGTCACTACCTCTCTCTTTTCGTGGCCGTCTTGGTTCTCTCTGAGGTAAACGCGGGGCGCCACTCCAGTCTACTACCTTTTCCATGACCACTCCGGTACTCTACCAGGTAAACCCGGAGTAACAATTACATGGATGTTCAATTATACTAATATAAATAATAACAATTATAATCCTATATTCGGGTAAGGCAAAGACTTAGTACAGGTTATGTGACAGGTGATTGTAGCTCGAGGCAACTCTCAGAGGGAGTCCCACTCACAGTCATTGAAAATTAGTCTGGGAAACAGAAGTATCTGTGGTGGAGCTGATAGCCACCAGCAGAAGTGGAAAACAGGTAAGTTAAACACAGGGAATGAATGGGGTTTGACAAGAATTCTGGTAAGAAATAGGCTGACATAGTTTCAGCGAATAGAAACTGTAAGTTGTGGCACATTATGGGGACACTACTGTTTACACATTAGTTAATTGTGTCACAATTTAAACTGGGGGAAAAGCTGTGAAACACAATAATAATTTTGGGCATACCATTGGGGTATAAAATGGCACTATAGAAACAAACAAGAAAAAACCGCGCTGGGTGGATGTGTTGATGAGTCAAAACATACAGCAAGTGGTTCAAGAAAAATGACACTTTTAATTGTTAAAAATACATGGATAAAAAATGCATTGCAATATAATGAGTGCGAATATACTGTGAAACAGATAGTTGAATGGTATTGAAAACAAACTCACAGCCCGCAGGGAACCCCTCTGAGGGGAATGATTTGGGGGCCCGAACGGTAGGTATTCAAAATACCACTGTGAATGGAGATGGAAGTTCAAGCTGGATGTTGGAAAGGAGTGGGAAATAGGAGAATGAAGACGCTGCCTGTAGGTGGACGGAGAGGTGATTAATCGATGGTAATAGAAATGCTGTATACATTAAATAGGATTCCGGATGAGAAACGGCTAAAGCTGCATGATGGAAAATGTGCAAATCCAGACAAGGTCTATGCTGGTAAGGAAAGCCACATAACTTGATTCTAAATATTAGATGTATTAAGTCAGCTGGGTATAATTACCGTTTACCAGTCCGTGCTGCAATGATGGTGTATAGGCAAACCGTAACACACAATCCAGATGGCAATGGAACAGTCCACGTGTCTAGGTAAACAAACAGGCAGGCGGGCAACGTGAGTACTGCATGTAGCCGGGCGTCCCCGGATCAAAGGTCCCTTCACGCTGTATAGTTCGTAGTGAAAACAAATTTAGCTCCAAATTCTCCAAATTAGACCTGCATAGACCTTGTCTGGATTTGCACATTTTCCATCATGCAGCTTTAGCCGTTTCTCATCCGGAATCCTATTTAGTGTATACGCCATTTCTATTACCATCGATTAATCACCTCTCCGTCCACCTACCTACTTTGAATATTTTCATTGTGTCATCATTATCTGCCATTTTATTAGTTTCCTTGATTAGCGCTCGTCTTCTCCCCCTTTTTCTATAGAGGAAAAATAGAGCAGCATCCAGTTACAAATGTTCATTTAAACCTAAAGTCTGCAAAGGTGTAGGTAAGTATTGTCATAAGGATAGTGCCACAATATTCGATTAATAGAAACATCAATATAGAACAATTAGATACCAGGAATATATCAAAAGTATTGAGCAAATAAAGTCCATGCAAAATAGTCCATCACAGAAGAAAGGCAATTCCAGCTAAGAAAAATGGAGTCTATATAACCGCTCAACTGGCAAAACGACACCTGCAGTGGTATAAATCAATGCAAACTAGCATTTCAATGAATGCATATTGTAGATGTATAGCAAAGATTGTACATGTTCAGAGTTTTCAAGGTGCTAAGCTGGCACTTAGAAGATCATTCAGATCCACATTAGACTGTATTGAGAGTGTGAGAGATGCATAAAGCCGACGGCCGTTTCGGAAGCCATAGTAGACACCATACTGGCAATACTTATCCTTTCCGGACCTTAGGGATTGATTTGGGCTTGTTTTTGACTTATGAGTTACTTGTTTTATTTTTAAGAGTTGGCAACACTGATCACACTGTGACTTCAATGGTAACCACAGTAACATGGTAACAAGAAAGGCATTAAATTCCTTTCTAGGTTTTGTTTCCACTGTTCCGTCCTACTCCTCTTATGACATGATATCACGTTACACATTAATCCTGGTCACACTATGGGCCTGATCCAGAAGAACGCCGCCGTCGCTAGGATGGCGGGCGTAAGTGTAAGATCGGATTTTCATCCTGGATCGGGCGTCCGTAGCAGCGCCGTAGGGACGCTGGAGGGGACGTCCCCCAGCGTCCCTACGTACAGGTTAGTGTAGGTGGGCGGGGGGAACTAGTTAAATGAGGGTGGGAGGGCGGGCTAGGCGGCCATACGCTCCTGTGCGAGCGTATGGCCCCTTCCTTACGTCGGCTGAAGTTAGGATAGCCTTCAGCCGGCGTAAGGAAGGGGCCATACGCCCGGACAGGGGGAGTGCCAGGGTAAGTGAACGCGG
>WWET01001625.1:250880-277736 GCA_011038615.1 Limnodynastes dumerilii
GCCAGAAAAAGCCGGGGTTTTCATGAAAGCCGGCAATTTCATGAAAACCCCGGCTTTTTCATGGTAATCTGAATGGGGTATAACTGTGTTATTATATAGATATTATTCCCAAACATTGCATAGTACGGGAATGTGACTCCTCTGGACGACGGTCTCAGTTACTGGACTGTCCTGATTGATCACATAAAGGCATACCAAGTTTTTTTTTATTTGACTTTCATCTTTATTTTGTCACTTTTGGGGCCTTACAGTCCTTACACATTAAACAGATTAAGGCATTTGGATTTGCACACGTGCAACATTCAAAGATGACCTATAATCTTCCCTAGCTCTGCCCAAATCCAGGTCTGTGCCAATATGGCTTCAGATATTTGAGAGTCGGCCTGTCTTAAGCTGGGTACACACTGTAGCTGTTTTGAAACAATCTGATGCCTTTATAAGATTTTTACTTACCATCTGCAGTTATGATCATCTGCCAGATGCCTCCGTACACACTACATAAGATTTTTAGGTGGATCTCTCCCATAATCCCTTTACCAATTATATGGCTGCTACAAAGATGACCCTGCTGCAGGAAGAAGAAGGGGAAGCGTCTGAAGTAAGGTAAGAAAAGCATTCATACTACACATTTCTACCGACATTGGACCATATTCAGACTTAAGAGTGAAATTGGTGCAGTCAGATCCTTACCTAACTTACTCGTCCTGCTCCACAACCCGTCCCCATTTTTAGGAGCCTAATGGCGCTTAAGAGTAAGCTACCTCAAGTAACCGAGCACATAATCAATCTACGTACCTAAGTGGTTCAAAGATTGTGTAAATGACCTACTATACATGCATAGTAGGTTCATTCTTAAATAACCGCAATTTAGAAGCTGGAGCTTCTTAAGTGTGAATCCGGTCCATTGTGACATTGTTTGATAGCATAAATTGGAAAGTTTATAATATGCAATAAAACAATGTTGTGTACTTTGTAACGATCAGACATGATCATTGCAGTGTATACACTTACATGATATTGTTCCAAACAGTTGTTTATTGTGTGATTGGAACAATAATCATGGGAAAAACAGCCAGTGTGTACCCAGCTTTACTTACTTTTGGCAGATTACAGACATCATGTGTTGATGATTTCCCAGCTGAAGGTGCAAGAGTGCATCTACTGCCAGAAAGCATTTACAGTGCTCTGTACTAGGCAAACAGATCATCCAAAAACATTCCTCTCATTGTCCTGCTTGGTTCCTAATCAGGAGAGTTTGTATACACTGCTTGAATAGCACTCTCAAGTACTGAGCTGCACTCAATCCCCTTTAGTGTCTGCAGAAAACTATTTGCAACTTACTATTACATACTATTATATGTCATTCTGCAACACAATGCATATGCACACAACACGTGCATGTGAAGAGTTGTGCGTATGGTGTGAAACATGTAAGATCATAATAAAAATCCAAATGGTTAGGTCAAAACTTAACCCTATGGAATATATATAACTGACTTAAGCTGGCTACACACTACACTTTTTCAAACGATAATCCTTCCAATCAAACGATTACACAACTGATTCACACAAAATCGTTGAAGTGTTTAGGCATGCATGATCAAACAATATTGTGTGAATCGGTTGTGTAATCGTTTAAACAGATTTTATAGACAGCTTAATTTGCCAGATGAACGATGCATCGGCAGAAAAATCGTGGGAGCCAGTCGAAAAATCGTTTAAAGAGATTGGATTGTTAGAAACAAAGTATAGTGTATACCCAGCTTTACACAAAGTACGGACATCTGCAATAAACAATAGTTAGATCACTATAAGAAGATTATTTTATCACCAAATTTACACAATTGTAAAATATTATAAGATTCATTTTATTCTGAGCTTCAAGAATAAAATGCATTAGTGTCAACAAATACATTTTACACCTCCGTGAACCTGGTATAAATTTTTGGGGCCAGATTTACTAAGCTGCTGGTTTGGAAAAGTTTTGAAAAGAGTTTTGGGTTTTGAAAAGAGATGTTGCCTATAGTAACCAATCAGATTTTAGCTAACATTCTCTAGAATGTAAAAAGAAAGTGAGAGCTAGAATCTGATTGGTTGCTATAGGCAACATGTCCACTTTTCCAAACCCGCAGCTTAGCAAATCTGACCCTTGGAGTTTGACAATGTATAATTTCAGGTAGCTAAAGGGAACAAGTTGTTAGGGTATATGAAGGTACTCTTCACTTTACTTGATATTACACTTAAGATATGTGATCACTAAATGAATGACATGCTAAACATATTACACAAAATGGAAGTTGCTCAATCAATTTATAGGTAAATGCAAACAGGTGCATGAAAGACAGGGGTTAATCTGCTAGCCCCAATAACACTGCCATTACCAGTAATAGACCATACCGTCTACTGTAAAATAAAACGCAGAAATGTCTGTTACACAAATATATGATAAGCCAGCCACTGTCAAGGCCTTTCTGCTAATGGTGGTCCTAACTTTAACAGTCCTAATGTTGGATCATATATATATGTGTGTGTGTGTGTGTGTGTGTGTGTGTGTGTGTGTGTGTGTGTGTTTTAAATTGAGAGCTAACTTACAGATAAACATATTTAAAGATGCAAATTATTTTCTAAAGGCTACAGTGGAGACTAATGTAGTGAATACTGAAATACTGATTGTTAGAGATGTGTGGACAGCTATGGAAATGACACACCTATCCTGTTTCAACAAGTCAATTGTTTTCAAACAAGGAAAAGCCTGTTGGGTTCAGGGATAGTGAAATATCAACTGTGGTTCGCACCATGTATATAGCAGTAAGCTCATTAGGTCCTGTTCCAAAAATGTTCCAAAAATGGCATAAAACCTACCAAGTGACTGACTGAGATATTGAGATATTCTTCATATATACATCTCACAACAGAGGCTAATGAACGGAATTTGCAATCTTAAATTCCGTGCTTGCGGGGTGAGTGCACACCCCCTGCTCTCCCCTCACACGTTAGAACCTTCCTCACCTAAAAGTTTAAGCATGTGGAAGGCCACGTATGTAATAAAGAATTCCGTGTACTGCGTAAGTCGCCTGTTGTTATTGAGTCTGCATCCAGCCCATCATTTGCAGTAGTGGGTTAGTAAATGTGTCTGTGTCTATGGCTGCACTGTTTGGGGCATCTACATTCAGCAATGCAGTCTAGTACTACTTTGCTGATAAGCGCCGGGATATTATAACCACTGTCTTAAATGACTGTTCTAGAGCTCAAAAATGATAGGAAAATAAATTCACAACTGGGCTAAACCATGATTAATTTCATGGGGGGGTGTCAAACTGATTTTATTTCTTGTATGCAGAAGGAATACTTTGATTTTGCTTATTGCACACAGACATCAACCAGCTTTATTTTTTAACTGTTGTTTAAAGTTGGGCTGGAACATTGGCCCTGATTCATACTTAAGTATGATTTTGGAATTCAGAGGTCCGCATTTAGTAGAGCAGGACCTTACCCCTGGTCTCCTACATGTGGATAGTGAATCCGTATGCAGGGCCCCTACCATAGGCTTAGCTAAGCCCTTACTGTATGATTTGCATGCATTAGCCCTTCCCCTGCGTATGCCCTCCCGTGCAGGGGGCTCTGATCTGTATGCAGTACAGCATTGGTCGGTTGTAAACCCTTACAGAAATAATTCGCATATGCAGTACCATTTTTATACCGACTTCCATACGTAGTGTATGGAATTGACAAACGTACCTAACCATGAATCAGAGCCATTGGACCAGATTCAGAGATGGAAAATAAGAGCAAAGTTACTCCTGGATAAAATCACATGTTGATTTCAGAGAATTCATATTTCATCTGCTGCAAACAGTATTAGAGTTGAGAGGTGGCGTTTCCTAGCCCAAGTCTAAATAAGTATAAAGCTAATCAGTATCTGTGTACAATAAGCAATTCAAAGATATATTCCGGCATGCAAAAAATACAATTAACATAAGAAAGATTGTGTGGACAATCGAAACGCGTTGGTTGGTGCTTTGAGAAGTTTTATTTGAAGAGATATCGTCAAACGCTGTATCTACAGTATCAGTTTCAAGGTCCCTTTAAATATCAGATTTCATCTGTACCCATGTTTTTATATGCATATTATCTTATGTCTTTGTGAGTACACCTCTATATGAATTACCCTTCATCATAATAAACTGAATATATTAGGTGCCTTGTCTTTCATCTTTTCCCACGCTCTCCATTCGTCTCTGGTGGAACGCATACAGGAGAACGAGGCGTGCATGCAGGAAGAAGCCGGCGGTGTCACACACGCGGCACAGCAGCTCCGGTGTTTTGCAGAGCGTGAACTAAAATCTCCAAACCTTTCATTGCAACAAACTGTGAGCTGTCTCCTCTTTACTTTTGGAACAATCATTTGGCCGCCTATGATGTGTATGTCACTTGTGGGGATATATTTGTGACGCTGCTCTGTAATACCTATCACGGTTTATGGACAACAAATAATATACTGTCTGATTTGGAAATCTGTGGACATTTGCGTTGGTGTACATAAAAATATTATCTTTTCATTTGCTTTGAAGTACTTTTACATCCAGTACTTTCCTTCAATGTTTGCTAAGTTAGCGCTATTACCAGATTGTTACTCTGTTGTATATTCTCTAGTTTAGTGGAGTTTCTCCCATACTTTTACAATAAGTGTATAAGCCGCATACACTTATTTCTCTGTAGCGCTGAACCTAGACTTTTATTATATATATATATTGGATACGAAGATTACGTAAAATAGTTACTACGCATGTGTAGTAGCTATTATCAGTAAATTAAGGACGTATTGGCCCAGATCCAGAACAATGTTTCTGCGAATTTATGCCATATAAAATTGCCACATAAAATTGCGATTTTGTATGTACTGCGCATGACAGATGATATGCTATGTAATGTAAATCTGAGCGTATAGGTTATTCACGTATTTGGTGCGTAAATTTGTACGTGTGGGCGTGCAAATTTTACATGTGCCAAAAGCACGACTAAAATATGCAACGCTAGGCTAGTAAACGGATTGCAAGCAGAGTTCTGGATCTACACCATTGTCCTTAATTTACTGATTGTGATCCTGGCCTTATTTTCCATCTCTGGATCTGGACCATTATCTCTAAACTCTAATACTGTATGTAACAAATTAAATTTGCCTCCCCTGAAACTCAACATGGTTTTGCCCAGGTGTAAAGCTCCACTTGTTTTACTTTTATTTTCCCTGGATCTGGTCCAATAGGCTGGATCCAGACTTAAGTGCTTGAAATTAGCTACTCCTGGGCTAAACCATGTTGATTGCAGGGGGAGTTAAGTTAATTGTATTCTTTGCATGCAGCGATATATCTTTGAATTGCTTACTGCACACAGATATTGACCAGCTTTACTATCACACTGCTATTTAGACTCGGGATAGGAAACATCACCTCTCAACTCTAATACTGTTTACAACTGATGAAATATGACTCCCATAGGCGTGCGCACGGGGTGTGCCTGGTGTGCCCAGGCACACTCTAATATACGGTGACCATCCGTCCCGTACAGGGCCGGATCCACCACAGGGCAAAAGGGGCAATCGCCCCTGGGCCCCCACACATAATTCAATGAACGCCGGCTGCCTCAGGGACTCTGTAACGGCAGCCGGCTCTTTACTATTCAGGTGGGGTGTCTTGCAGGAGGAAGGATGTCACTGACTGACATCCATGATCCACCTATGAACAGCAATACTAGGCATAGTATTGCTGTTCATAGGTGGATTATAGATGTCAATCAATGACATCCTTCCTCCTGAAACTTGCCGGCAGACTGAAGAGGGAGGGCGGAGCTACTGCAGTGCGGGCTCCGAGCGCCAAACGGAACAAGTGGCGCCGCAGGAGTCCGGCAGCTGTTAGATCTGTGACAGTCTGTCAGCTCCAGACTCACTTTAGTGACTAAATTGAGTCTGGAGCCGGCAGACTGTCACAGATCTAACAGCTGCCGGACTCCTGCGGCGCCACTTGTTCCGTTTGGCGCTCGGAGCCCGCACTGCAGTAGCTCCGCCCTCCCTCTTCAGTCTGCCGGCAAGTTTCAGGAGGAAGGATGTCACTGATTGACATCTATAATCCACCTATGAACAGCAATACTATGCCTAGTATTGCTGTTCATAGGTGGATCATGGATGTCAGTCAGTGACATCCTTCCTCCTGCAAGACACCCCACCTGAATAGTAAAGAGCCGGCTGCCGTTACAGAGTCCCTGAGGCAGCCGGCGTTCATTGAATTATGTGTGGGGGCCAGGGGCGACCGCCCCTTTTGCCCTGTGGTGGATCCGGCCCTGTACGGGACGGATGGTCACCGTATATTAGAGTGTGCCTGGGCACACCAGGCACACCCCGTGCGCACGCCTATGCGGAGGGGGAGCTGAGGAATGGGAAGATTATGGATAATGAAGGGATATTGAAATTATAAAGGGGAGGGGGAGCTGATGAATGGGGAGGGGGAGCTGATGATTAGGGTATACAGAATTGATAAAGGGGAGGGGGAGCTGAGGAATGGGAAGATTATGGATAATGAAGGGATATTGAAATTATAAAGGGGAGGGGGAGCTGATGAATGGGGAGGGGGAGCTGATGATTAGGGTATACAGAATTGATAAAGGGGAGGGGGAGCTGAGGAATGGGAAGATTATGGATAATGAAGGGATATTGAAATTATAAAGGGGAGGGGGAGCTGATGAATGGGGAGGGGGAGCTGATGATTAGGGTATACAGAATTGATAAAGGGGAGGGGGAGCTGAGGAATGGGAAGATTATGGATAATGAAGGGATATTGAAATTATAAAGGGGAGGGGGAGCTGATGAATGGGGAGGGGGAGCTGATGATTAGGGTATACAGAATTGATAAAGGGGAGGGGGAGCTGATGATGAGGGTATACAGAATTGATAAAGGGGAGGGGGAGCTGAGGAATGGGAAGATTATGGATAATGAAGGGATATTGAAATTATAAAGGGGAGGGGGGGCTGATGAAATGGGAGATTATGGATGATAAACAAAACAAGGAAAAAAAACAGCACTGTATAGGTCTAACCAAATTAACCAAATTCCCTATATTATTTAGCTTGCATTGAGGCCCAATAAGGGGGAGATAGATACACCCAATAGGCGATGATGGACACGCCCAATAGGCGACGATGGACACACCCAATGGGCGGTCCGCCCCTCCAGTGGTGCACACCCTATTAAAATAGGCTGCGCACGCCTATGATGACTCCCCTGCAATCAACATGGTTTAGCCCAGGAGTAACTAAGTTCAAGCACTTACTTAAGTCTGGATCCAGCCCAATGTCACGAGGCTGGATTTCTTTGTCACTGGGCAGGAGCAGGAGATGGTTCTGAGCAGTGCAGTGCCCTCTGATCATTACTAAATACTACTAATGCAATGCAAATATAGATTTAAACTGTCTGTGAAAAAAAATAACCTGTACACCATTACCCATGATTTCATTTGCTATAAAAAAACAAATAAAGTAGTGTTTTTCAAATGTATAGCAATTATTGATGGTTTTTAGTTTTTATAGAATAATGGAATTATTGTATAACAAAACCTTTCACTTTAAATAACTATTCCATTCTATGCTGTTCTATCCAAGTGCAAAATATAGTGAACCATGTTTAACATCTGGCTGCAATAATCTGGCAGCAGGAAACACACATATTCTGTGTTAAGTATAGTTGAAGCATTCCCTGGTGGTGAGAGTCTATTGTGCTCTCCGTGGCTCTCGCTGATGGTGAGGAATGCATGACAACACTCACTTGAACTAAAAAATAAATTTGTAGACAGGCTGTTGAAATATTAATAGAAACTCAAGTGTACATAAACCCAACAGACAGAATAATGATATTGGACCTGATCCAGACTTAAGGGCTTAATCTGTATGTTATCCTCTTCAACATTAGCCTCCGCTATGGATTTTGGTATCCAAAATTCTGCACACAAGAGAACAGAGGACTCCCCCTGCACTCCTATGTGCGGAATGGATATCTGTGCCCTGGGAGCTACCTTAAGTATTACGCACACATCTCTATGCATACGGAATAATGAATTGTGCGTAAGGCCTTAGCCCTTACTGTATGATTTAAATACCTATGTCCACCCACCATGCGCATCTCGGGCCTGATTCAGAGGCTGAAAATAAGAACTTAAAGTTACACCTGGGCAAAACCATGTTGATTTCAGGGGGAGTCAAGTTAATTTTAGTCTATGCATGCAGGGAGAATGCTTTGCTTTTACTTATTGCACAGAGATACCTGATCAGCTTCACTTTTAAACTGCTAATTAGACTTGAGCTGGGAAACATCACCTCTAAACTATAATACTGTTGCAACAAATGAAATTTGACTCCCCTGAAATCAACATGGTTTAGCCCAGGTGTAACTATAAGTTCTTATTTTCATCCTCTGAATCAGGCCCCTCGTGTGCATGGTGATTGGGCCAGCTTCCCGTGCAGAAACAGAATGCGGTCCAATGCAGAATTGCATGTGCTCAGAACATACTGACAGGCGATTTCCATACATGACATAAGAAATTGCGTCCAAACTGGTCCATTGTTACTAATAAAAGGCTGCACTGCTCCTTTCATATTCCTTGAATATTCATTAAAAATCTTAATGAATTGAGTAACAACACAAGAACTATTGGCAGAGCCAAATATAGGGATCTGGGCACCCTATCAATGTCCAGGACTGGGTGCTACTCATACTAACCAAATAAAGAGATATGGAATAAAAATAGTGATGTTGGACTGGATCCAGACTTTCGTAGCTCGTAGCTCTGATTCCAATGGCAAGCAAAGTTCTGATGCTGTATCCCTGCTTAATACTGCTGCTGCATCTTGTAAAATGAGGACTCATCAGAAGCCTGGAAAGTATGGAGGGCACTTAGCAAGCCATAACTCTACTATTTGCATACATTACCTTGTACCCTATGGTCAAACACTCTTAGAGGAGACAAAGGATACAGACCCATACTGGAATGTGGCATCTTCAGAAATTTTCCGATCCTCGCATTGGGAAAACGCTTCTTTTATGGAAATCTGGATCCAGTTCATTTTTAGGTGATTGCTATTTAAAATGATCTTCTCCCCATAATTATTAAATAGACATCAACATTACTGTTTTACTTCTTTACTTACCCTCAGCTATTTTTCTTGCCTTTTTTTTTTCCTGTCTTCTTTTCTTTGCTCACACTTTGAATTCTTATATTCTTTAGTGTTTCTGTCCACTGATTTCTTACTCTTCTCTTGTAACCTGTGTCACCTTGTCAGCACTTTAGCCCCACAACATAATGAAGAGTAAAACAAGGGGTTGGTCATGCAAATTACTCAGTGTGGCCAGGTTTCTGACCCAGGAGATCAGAACAAAGGGCAAGGCTGGATAATTTACATAGAGTAAAGCCTTCCCTGGCTCCTCCATGGCAAGCTGTAAATTGAGCCTGATCCAGCATGAAATGCAAAAAAATTGCACCCTGAGTTTAGAAATTCCCCATGAACCTAAATATGTTTCTGGATCCATTACCAAGTGTTCCCATTTGCATAATATTACATTGTATTCTTCTCTGAACAGCTACAGCTGAATGCACTTTTATTCCAGGCTGCAACATTATGAAATGAAAATTAACATTCCGGAACAGGTACCATTTCAAATGGCCCATTTTCGACAAGGTACCAGTTCTGGTTAGTGTTAGGTTCTGGGACAGGAAAGGGTTAAGTTTGGGCTCCAGACGGGGGAGGGTTAGGGTGTGGCTGCGGAAGAGGATGGTTAGGGTTAATAAAACTTACCTTTCAGCGTTCAGCTATTCGAAGATCCTGCCATCTCTTCTAGGTGCCGAAAAGTGACGCCAATCTGCACCTGACTGTCAGAAATCAGTCTGTCACAAGACAGATTTTTTTACCCGGGAAAACCATATCTGTACAAACATATATAAGTACACCACACTCTCTATCATGCCTATCTATGGGTCATGGTCACGGTCTCTATTTGAAAACTGAGAGCTATTGGTAGAAAAAAAAACAAAGAAAATCAGAACAATAAGCAAAACACAAAACAAAATAGTTTCACAACAACTTAATACAAAGGCTAACTTAATTAATGTATAGAAGGTGACCTCAGTAAGCAGTATTATTAGTCTGACTGGTCATTATTTAAAACTTCTTTTGTAACGTTAGTATTCTCACAAATGCTATCAGGATGTATGGGAAGAATTATCAGACTGTCTAAGCAGAGGCAATTTACAGTGAAGCTGGTCCTCCTTATGATTCCTTTCTAGCTTTAATTACTGTAATTCACTATAACAAGACTGGAAACATTTAAACATAGTTCCAATTCTGACAGTAAAATTCAACATAGAAGAATAAATACAGTTCTTAAAAATTATTCACCACCTACAATAACTGGAAACAATTAATTTACGCTCACGCTTTGTAATTATCAGCAAGCTGGCAAGGCCGACACACAGTTCATCCACCATAAACCCATGAAATAAACACACCGACAACTTTATGGATTTTAAAATAGGGGGCACAGATTTATTGATTGGAATTGGAAATGAACTATAATTTTGGATATCAGAAAAAGGTGGCGAAATAGCAGGTGGGGGACAGCAGATGGAGTAGTTAAATTAAGGACAGGCATCCCCTGTCCAAAGCGCCCTAAAGGTAATGGGTCAAGTCAGGCTACTAACCCCCTTCAAAGTGCACGCCCCATGGCGGCAGCACGGGACCCAACCGACTCACGTGGCCTCCTGCAAATAGAGGAGTCTACCCATTATTTAAAAAACCCTTCCCCTTGCGCTAAATGAAATACTGCTGTTCCCCCACCGCTACTGCCCATCCATGCCCATCTGAAAGGGAACACCATGTTAGCAAAACCTATATGACTAAAGAGGGAGGGAAACGAATGAGAAGAGTGCTGGTAAAAATGGCTGCAACCTTTTATAAGACCCCTTTATCCCCCCACCCCCTAAGTTACTAGATTGGTTGGCCCCAACTCAGTAATGAGTGTATTCTTTGTGTCAGTGTGCAGGACAGGATTCCTGCCTAGGACAGCAGTCAGTTTCAATTATTTGTCACCTACCAAATGTCAGTCCCAGAGAGATAGATCCAGAACTCTTCTGCAGCACAGTAGACACTATCCAGGCCCGGCGACAGGGGGTACAAGGGGGACAGCTGTGATGGGCTTCAGAGGTGCCCCCTGTAACCCACGTGTAGTTTTTTCTCCACTGACAGTCTGTATCAGTGGAACAGCTGTAGCTATGAGTCATCTCACTGGGAGAAATCTCCAGGCCGGCACTAAGCTATGACTCATCACACTGCTAGAAGAACTTCCTCTCCTCACATTGCGTCATGTGATCTCCCTGGCTGCTTGCTTCCTCTTGCATCTCTGGGCTGCTGAAGACTGGACTCTTAAGGTAAGGTGTGTGTGGGGGTTCTATTTGTCTGTCTGTCTATCTGCCAAGATATATAGAGTAACATATATAGTTTATAAAACATATAAAGAAAAAAAAAGAGGACTATCCCCCATCCCTAGTTAATAATCTTTCAATATATCATTCTGTTTGATTATTTATTGCCAATGTACAGTATCATATGCTTTGTCATTCACTTGCTTGAGGCACAGTTTTCTACTTTGAACATATTGGTCAGGATACAGGCTTCCGTCCTGCCTTTTGCGTGCAAAATGTGTGAGTCGGGTGTCTCTGATCATACTCATGGCAGTGTAAGTCACCTAAAGTTCACACAAGAGAGGATAGTTCTTCCGCATGGACTTTCAGACTCCTGCACGTACGTAAAAGCATTTGGGAGTCTGGATCTGGCCCATTGGTCTTCCAATAAACTAAAAGTTAAAACTAAAGAGGAAAAAAAAAAATATATATATATAGCGCACAGATGAAGCGGCACTCAGAGGATTTAAATAAATCAGGTCAAGGCCCGTGTAGGTCCCTACACTGTCTTTGACCTGATTTATTTAAATCCTCTGAGTGCCGCTTCATCTGTGCACTATGTTATTTCCTTCCCTATATTGTGGCTGGTAAGAAGGCACCTGAGGTCATTAATGGATTTACACCGTTTCTCAACCAGAGAGTGCCAAGGACTTATATATATATATCTGTATATAAATATCGAACTTTGTTTTATAAGTTATGACTGATATTCTGGGTAAAGTCTTCTTTGTCTACTTATATTCTCTGTAATTAGAAAGTGTGTCTTTGTGTCTTTAATTCTTATCATTCAAATAACCAAAATAAACCAGAACCAAAGTGAATGTAAGATATGTAGATGATCTTTCCCTGCTTCCTGATGATGTGTAATGTTCCAGCCCCACAAGACATTTCCAGTGCTCAGCCCTCCCTCAGAGCTCCCATTGGACAGGAGGCGGTGTTCTGCTGATCAGTTAAATTCTTCCAAAATGTTCTCTCTGGCTTGCAGTGGCTGCTGTTGCCTTCTGTGAGTTTGTTTAACATTGGAGTAGACTTTTTCCCTAAACTCCTCTCTGTGAAACAAAAAATTAAAAGTGCGCAGGAAACAGGAGTGGGAGAGAGAGGAGAATAAACTCTGGTCTATGTAAAACTTGTGTCTTTCCTTCAGTCAGGAATTTACATTCAATAAATCCATACTTATTCCTTCCGCAAACAAAGGACCAAGCCGAAGAGGAAAATGAGGGAGAAGACTGAGACTCACTGAAGAACCAGATGCTTTAAGAGGACAGCTGACTTCATCAGGAGATAGAAATGGATGTGTAATTGGTTGCAGAAGACACAAGGTAATGAAGATGACCAAAATATGTCTTATTCTATGTCAAAAGCTATTTAGTTTTTCCTGTCACTACTTTAGAGTTTTCCAAGCTTTCAAAGTAGATTGTAGTTATTGTTTCATATAGTTGAAGCGCTAGGACAAAAACAGCAGTGTGTGTATACAGTTATATAAGCATTATAGTTACTACAAGTTATTCATGTTATTAATAAATATACCGAGGGATAAGTTTGCAGTATTTAAAGTTTTCAGTAAAACTCTAAAAACAAAACCACATTGTGGTTTCTCTTCCCCATGTTATTAATATCCTTACAGTACAAAGTGAATGGATATGGTTTTTCTTTTATTTTGCACAAAAAGATTGTAATGTAGATTCTGATATTTTTCTAGTACCTACACATGTTGGGTCTTTTCTAGAAACCCCCTTCAGTAGCTGAAGTTTACTTTGCTAGCAGCGTGTTGCATAGAGAGGGGTTTAACCCTTTTCTTTATGGTCCTGCAAGCCTCCTAGTTGCTGGTGTTCCTGATATCTCCAGCAAGCAGTGAAAGTACTGTATTTCTACACTGAGCCATACCGATACAGATGATCTCATGAACTCCCAGGGCAACATTGAAGCATTTGTTCAAAGAGCCAAAACACAGAGACTACCAAAAGATTTCAGGAAACCAAATGTTCAGCTGTAGTGAGACAGAAGCTAATAATGCTGGGGGAGGGTTGAGACATGAGTCACAGAGATATTTTATCCAGGTTGGGGAGTTCAGAAACACAAGTAACAGTCAATATTGAATATTTTCACTTGTTTTATATAAATTGTGTATATATTTTGTAATAACACATATAAAATGAAGGTGAAAAAAACCTATGTTTATAAGTTATATATTTTCTCATGCCTCAGAAATAGCTATTGGAAGCTTAAGCAAAACATTATTTAAAAATATATATATAATTTGGTTTCAGGTGAAAACTATCCAGTGACTTGTTATTTGAAAGCATTATGTTTTGTAAAACAGCATCATACTCGCATCTCTTGAAACATCATTAAAATAATAATCAATGCTGATAATAATGATCTTCTTGTGATAAACCATAAAGCATAATTCTCTCTGAGATTGTTTTCTGAATTTAGCTCTGGAACCTTTTTTACCATATGCACAAGAACATAATGGATAGTAAATGTCTGGTTTCTATCAGATCATGTGTCTGTGCTGTCATGAGCAAGTTGTGTCATAATTACATAGGTTTACCCAAAACGTTTTCATGGATCATTGCTCCACGGCACATTAAGGGTTAAACTTACAAAGTGACTTTTTTTTTATTTGTATATTAAAAACTATTGAATCATTAATTTAATAGCAACATAATAGATAATACATTAATATAAAGATGTTTTGTGTTGTTAATCTACAAGTGCATTTGGTTGCAGTTAAGTGAATGTTGATTAGTTTTAAGAACCTAACGGCCTCTGTGTGATTCACATTAAGGAAAACCATCCACACTTAATTGTATGCACTTAGAGAATCGTCCATACTTAGCATTCCCAAGACTGGGAGTTAACAGGATTCTTTATTATCTCTGAATCACTCTTATTGATCTCGTCCATGTGTATATTTAGGTACTTTCGTAAATTCACTCTCAAGTGTGAATCAGGTCCTGTATGTGTATTGTGTTCAATATTTGCATGTAAGCATAAAGGACCACAATTTGAATGCATTTTAGCTACTTTGGGCCAGATCTAGCATTAACAAGAGGGTACTTGATGTAGCATGATGAACACATAAGGGATCTGGGCCATTTTATACCAGCCAGTTTTGTACTGGCTCTTAAATTTATTGCTCCTGCCTTGACAAAGAGCAGCAATCGATCATCTGAAGGAGGAAGTAGCAGCGCTGAGTGTTAAGTATTTGTCTAACCCCAACCCTTATCTGAATTCTTATCCTAACCCTCCCCTTCTATTACCTTAACCCTAACCTTCTCCTACTCTCCTTCTCCTGACCCTAAGACTCCCTTCCCCACAGCTTAACCCTAAGACTCCCCTCCCAGCAGTCTAACTCTAGGAGTCCCCTTATCAGTAACCCAACCCTAAGAGTCCCCTTCTTATAGCCTTACCCCTTTTCACTACCTTGTCCAGTGTGGCGACGGGTCTGTGGTGTGCAGCGTGTTTCCAAACTAATGAGTAGGTAAGTTGCTGAAAAATAAATTTGCATATTTACCCATTCATTAGGAACATTTTCAAATTAGTGATATTATAGAGAGATATAGAGATATATAATAGAGACAGCTAAAAATGAGCTTTTGGTTGTCTGTACTTCGGAAATATCATTTTCTTTATGGAGAATGCATCCCCACATAACCCTGCATGCGCATATGCTGCTTTCCACATTGGAACACAGCATGATAGATAGCTAGATGCCATGCGTTCATGTTGTACACACAGTGGGCGGGGCAATTCATGCTAATCATGCAGTAAGGGTTTGGCTAAGTTCTTACATGTGATGCAGCATTACGCACCCGCCCCACCTGGTGCTTAAGTTTTAAGGTAGGGTCCAGGCTTAAGAAGGTCTGTGCATGTGAGTCTACTCCCCTCACATGCACCAACTATAGCGTCACATGCACGGATGTCCACTCCATACTATTGGATCAGACTTAATTCTGGATCCGGTCCTTTATCGTGGCTTCCTTCACCTAAAGACTCCAATATATTAAAATTAGCTTTTGATGACTCATTTCCCTAAGCAACCCAATCACTTTCTTTCTGTGAGACACTGTTCAAACTGGTGGCTACCCAGGTCTTACCCAGTAATAATCCTCTAATTGTCCTGGGCCTAACTCCTGGGTCATTGACTATGGTAGAGGCTTTCAGACCCTTTCACACTGAGCCTCGTCCTGGGTCGTCAGGGCTTGCCTGGCAATATCTCTGGTTTTTGGTGCAGTGTGAATGGGGTATTAAAGTTATTATCCTTTTCCAAAATGCATCTTATTAAGTCCAGTACTGTTATATCTCAATGCAATTAAAGTCTCAAAATAAATATAGGTCAGTAAAATGTATTAGTAAAGTCACAGCATTATGTCAGGGATCGTGTTGATAGTAGGATTGTGTACTATAATAAAACTTATGTCTTTTGCAGACAAAATCAAAATGAAGTGGACACTAATATTGCGTCTGACAATCTTGCTAGCTGTGTGGTTAATATGTGCTTCTGATAAACCTCAGACCAGAATACCACACAGAGACATAAGAACCATTCGTACAGCACAAAACCCTTTACAAAGACAACATCGTAATTTATTTCGAAATCAAAGTAATTCAGCAAATAAGGGTTTGGTTAAAAGGAACTTGTCGCAAACTATGCTTAAAGATGAAGGCCAAACTCAAGTTAAAAAGGTCAACCCACATCAAAGACCTAGCGTTAGACAACCCCAGACTAGAATGTTGAAGGATGACAGTACAACATCTGCACGCTCTAGAGTGACACGTTTTCCTTCTACTTCAAGTTCTCCCAATATTCTTGCAAGCTTTGCTGGAAAAAATAGAGTTTGGATCATCTCTGCTCCACATGCATCTGATGGTTATTACCGCCTTATGATGAGCCTCCTCAAAAATGATGTGTATTGTGAACTTGCTGAAAGACATATTCAACAAATTGTCATATTCCACGAGGAAGGAGAGGAAGGGGGTAAAATTAGGCGAATTACAAATGAAGGAAGGATCTTAGAACAGCCACTCGATCCATCAATTGTACCAAAAATGATGGCTTCATTAAAACTAGAAAAAGGAAAGTTTGGTATGGTCCTTCTTAAGAAGACTTTGCAAGTAGAGGAAAGATATCCTTACCCTGTTCGTCTAGAAGCAATGTATGAGGTTGTTGATCAAAGCCCAATAAGGCGAATAGAAAAACTTAGGCAAAAAGGTTTTGTGCAAAAATGCAAAGCAGCTGGAGTTGAGGGACAAGTATCTGAAGGTGAAAGTAGTAGCAGCAGTGGAAATAGTGGTGGTAGTAGTGTCAGTACTAAACCAACACAAGCTACAAACACTGTCCAAGTCTCAGTTAAAAAGGAGGAGCCAAAGAGAAATATAGTTCCCACCAGGTCGTCCAGGCTAAAAGCAACAAGAAGACCTTTTGTAGCACCACCTCCACCATCACCCACATCAAAAGCAACAACTATGCCTCCTACAACAAAGGCAACAACACGTATAATAACTACAACAACAAGACCACCAACAACGATACCAACGACAGTGTCCTCTACAACTCAGAAACCATGGACAACTAAAGTCTATACCACTCCAGATTCTCAGAGATTGCTTGTGCAAGCGGAAGTAACAACTAGGAATCCAGAAACAGCAGGTCGTTACATTCCTGTTAGAAAAGATAAACATAGAGATAGACATCATGTGCAGACAGGAAAGCACTTTGCTACTACAACCAAAACAAACAAGGCAATAGTCTATGAGTCTCACACAGTTGCTCCAGTGATTACAACAACCACTATAGAGTATAATACAAAAGAAAACATGGGACGGTTTGGGGACAACCGCACAGATAGAAAGGACCACAGCTCTCATGATATCACACCAACACGTAAGAAACCCACAAAGACCAAACCACCAAAGAAGAAAGGAGTGGAGAAAATAATAAATAATGAGTATGATGATAAATATGACCCAGGGAAGCCAACAATGCCACAGGTAGAAGAAATTGTAGAAGAGTCTAATGTCCCTCCAAAAACTGATAAAGAACCAAGAAAAGAGGAAAAAACTGAAAAAAAGAAAAAGAAAACTGAGAAGTCAGAGAAACCCGCAAAGAAAGAAAAACCAGCAAAGAAGGAAAAGATAGACAAAAAAATAAAGCCAGAAAAAGATCGCAATAAAAAGAACAAAAAAGTAAGCAAAGTAGAGGAAGATGAATTTATAAAACCAGGAAAAAAAATATTTGTAGAAGTTCCAAAAAGATCTTTGCCAACATTCCTGGATAACTTTGAAGGGAAACGAAGATTGTTGGTAAGTCTTTGCAATAATTATTAAAGAATTTGTTTTTTTTTTAGCTTTTGTTAAACTTACCATACTATATCAGAGGAAATGATTACTGAAATAGGAACTGCAGAGCTTGAAGGTCACACAAAAAAACGCACTTACTGCACAGTGTTTGGCTGTGCAATGTTAGTAAATTAATGTATAAGATTGGTGAGGTAGCACAAAGTATAACTATGAGAACGGAGAGTGTTTCAGTATAGGTGAACAGGGTCCCACCATTATCTTAATAAATGACTTGAGCAATATTCAGGTGTAAATGTAAAAACAAAAAGGACATGTTAAAGGAGTGATCTTAAAGTTTGTAATGTCCATTGTTACCAAGTAATTACTAAAGGAAATCTTTGAACATATATTACATTTCTATTGCTAATTGTATGGCAAAGTAGGTTCACCCAAGAGATTCACCACTAACAATTAAAAATGCAGTGCTAATTGCCTTAAATACCTCAAATTACGTAAGCATATTATACAAAACTGGATGAGCACTGAATTCACCAGATGGTAAAAATAATACCAAAAAGGGAGAGAGAGAAAAAAGGACTGTAATAAAAAGAGAATGGAACCTCACAAATATTACACACTTTGACAGCAGCAAGCTGGAGGGACAGTGTATAGACCCTCACAGAAATCAAAAATTGACCCAAAAATAAAACACTTCAGCTGCGCTAGTCACATAAAAACTTAAACCAACACGCAAAACACTAAATTATTTATAAAATGTTGCAACTATGAATAAATATCTATATAATTTATAATAATATAAAAAATTCATAGTATTAAACAACAAATTGTCATCTATAAATTGATACAGCTGATACCCACAAAGAATGGCAAAAATTCATATATTCAGGTTGACATATACACCAGTACATAGACTTTAAAGTGCAATTGTGAACAATCAATACCGCAGTTGCTAAATGTATATAATTGGTAACAATCTATATATTGTATATAATAGGAAAGTGGATATTTTTTTAACCACATCTGAATTGTAACAGTTACCACTTGGGATAAATTGGAAATTGGATATGATGATCACGGAATTGTGCAATATGATTCAAATCGGCATAGGAATCCAACATGTGTTTGAGTCAAAGGATAAGATTGAAGTTGATTGGTAAACAGGCAGCTTATATTGTGATGGTATAGAGCATAGATCTTGGATTCCAAAATCAATATAGGTGCAAAGTTGTTTGAAAGTCAATGAATTTTCAAATGTGGAATTTTCAGTACTGGTGTATATTGTTTCAATTCTTTGTGGGTCAGCTGTATCAATTTATGGAAGAGAATTTGTTGTTTAATACTATGAATTTTTAATATTATAATAAATTATACAGCTGTTTATTTAGAGTTGCAATGTTTTATAAATAAGTTGGTGTTTTGTGTGTTGGTATAAGTTTTTTTATGTGACTAGTGCATTATGTAATCATGATACATTGACCCACTTACTAAATTTATTTATTTATATATTAACAGGTTTTTATATAGCGCCATCATATTACGTAGCGCTAAATCCCAACACTTTAGAGGTCAAAGGCCTGTAGTGGAAGAAAATGACTCCACTCTGATGTGTTTATATATATATCCCTAAAAAATAACTACAAAACTGACATACAGTCTAAACACAGCCAACATAAATAGTAAATGGATCCCAAAGCATACATCACATTTAAATATTTTATCCTGTTTTGCTCAAATGGAAATTGGGAGAAATTAAATTATATGCAATAAATGTCATATTATATATATCATATATATCATATATAACAAATATATAATTTTCTAAATCTGACAATATACACATGCAAATATTAATTAAAGCATAAGTGCTAATTAGAAAGGCGTAATTTAAAATATATTGCTCACAATGAGGCGTTGCCAATAGGAAGACCACCCATACTAGGAATTAAAACTATCCAAACACTATGCTCTGTATGCAGTCCAATCACCAATGGTCAAACCTGTGGTCAGTTTAAATACATATGCACTACAACTAAAATTTGCTTGTACTAAACCTCATGATGATATCCATTTTACCACCACAAACACACCAATGTGATCATTACCAATGTTTTTGTTGCAAATCAGTTTTGTTAAGGAAGAAAGTATGACTGAGCTTTTCTTCTAAACTGCTGCATAATAACAGCCCACGGCCTGATGTGAATGACTTAAAAATGCAGTAAATGTCAGGATGGGTGGTGTTAGCTAGAAGGCTGCAAGCATTATGCTAATGTGCACTGCCCCCCCTCCTCCTCCCTTCCCTTTACACTCATTCATTCATTCATTCATTCATTCATTCAATAAGGAATGAAAAATAATTCCACCTTGCCCTGTGTCTTCATTTTGACAATGCAAGGAAATTCCATAGACTAATTCATGTAGTGGGACATACCATTCTTATGCTAAAATGATAGTAATCACAGGTAAAGGAAATCGTTTTTTATATAGGAAACATAATCTTTAATAAACAAAAATGAGAATTACATCCCCCTAATTCCCAGCCTTGTTACTGCAACAAGTGTTTACTTCTTTACTATGGGCTGGATCCAGACTTAACTAAGTGCTTGAAATTAGTTGCTCCTGGGCTAAACCATGTTGCTTGCAGAGGAGTCATATTTCAGCTGTTGCCAACAGAGGTGATGTTTTCTATCCCAAGTCTAAATAACAGTGTGATAGTAAAGCTGGTCAGTATCTCTATGCATAAAGCAATTCAAAGATATATTCCTCATGCAAAGAATACAATTACCTTGACTCCCCCTGCAATCAACATGGTTTAGCCCAGGAATAACTCATTTCAAGCACTTACTTAAGTCTGGATCCAGCCCTATATCATTATGAATCAATAATTTTCATTATCATCCAATCAAATACATTTTTATTTCTTATATAGCTTATTACGACACCAAAGGAGGACGGCAACATGTATTCCCAACAGAGAGATGAGTATCTTGAGACGGTTTGTGAAATGGCCATACGAAAAATCTCAATTGTTACAATTCTTGGAACTTTAACAAACAGCACTATGAAAATAGACCACTTTCAACTAGGTAAGTAAAATGTTTAATATACATTAAAACTATACATACTATAAGATATCCTTGATAATCATGGCTATCTGCCCAATTACTTTTAGTGATCCTAATAGGATTGACCGAGTAGGTTGAATTGTGTAAGAGAGATTAAATGATGCAGCTGTTAGGATAGTGTGTGCTTGAATCATTTGCATTACAACAAATTGGTCCAAGCCATGCACTACCAGATAATTGGGTCTTATTATCATATATACTGTAAATCTTCTTGTTTGATACGTTAGTAAATTTATTTACAACTATTAAGTCTGAAAAATGATATTTTTGATTTTTTTGTTGTTAAAATCTTGTTGCTAAAAAGGTATTGTTGCTAATAAGGTAAAACTTATTTAAAAAATAAATAAAAATAAATGATTACTTTGAGATCAAAAGAGAAGAGTTGTGACCGGCTAGAGGAGGGTGGCATTTTTCAGAGGTAGAGGTGTAATAGAACACGAGGGCATGAATATATACTGGAGGGTGGTAGATTCAGAGGAAATGTGCGGAAAAATTACTTCACTGAAAGGGTGATAGATAAGTGGAATAGCCTTCAATCTGAGGCTAACACAGTAGAACAGTTTAAACATGCTTGGGATAAATATAAGGATATCCTAAATATTAAACTAAATTAAGGGTAAATAGAGTCTAGGGTCAGTATAGTTTTAAATAAACAACTGGGCAGACTGGATGGGCCATGTGGCTCTTATCTGCTGTCACTTTCTATGTTTCTGTGTAAGTGTCCATTTTGTATATTAACATATTCAGCAAAAGCTCATCAAAGGATTTTACATTTGAGGACTGGAAAATGCAGTTTCCTGCTTTATGTTTATAGAACCTTAACCAAATATGTTCCTGGTCATTATACAATATTCACAGTTAAACCATAGGCCCATATCTTTTAGACATGTTTAACAGAATTTCCCAATTCAGCATTTTACTTGCTCTGCAGAACGATATAATTTGACTGAGTTGTGTCCCTGTCCTGCTGGCATTGATGATTGTATGTAACATGCTCATTTCATCTCTGCAGAAGGGAATCATTCCGTTTTATTTTTTTTTATTTTTCCATAGAAGAGTTAGTGTTAATGTTAGGGCTAGAAGGGTTAGTGAAAGCAAGAAACCTGTTTAGTTTAGTTTCATCAGCAAAGATGCGTGAGTATATGAAGGACAGTGTCTCCCTGTGTTAAGCATAGGAAATAACAAGTGTGAGTGAGGAAAACATTTCCTGAAATGAACTATATTATATGTGTAGTCCTTCTAGTACTATCCCAAGCTTACACCAGATGTACACATGTCATTGTATAGCACATCACACTGCCTGTCCTTTCCTCCTCCACCCTGTATGGTTATCTTTATTTCTACAGTATATTTATAAACTATGCTAATGAGTAGATTTACATTTATATACTTTATTCATTAATTTATGCTATAGATTAGTTCACCAGTGGTGTTTACAGGGAGTACAGTGACAATGTGATGTTTCTGAATGGTAGTAAGTGGGAGTGTATGATACTTTGTTTCACTGTTATATGGCAGTAGATGTATTGAGCAAATATATAATATGTTATAATAATGGGCTGGATCCAGACCTAGTTAAGTGCATGAACTTAGTTACACCTGGGCTAAACCATGTTGATTTCAGGGGAGTCATATTTCATTTGCTGCAAACAGTATTAGTGTTGAGAGGTGATGTTTCCTATCCAAAGTCTAAATAACAGTGTGATAGTAAAGCTGGTCAGTATCTGTGTGCAGTAAGCAATTCAAAGCTATATCCCTGCATGCATAGAATACAATTAACTTGGCTCCCCCTAAAATCAATATGATTTAGCCCTTGAGTAACTAAGTTCATGCACTTAACAAGGTTTGGATTCAGCCCAATGTTTCTAATAATTTCAAATTGTGATTTTGGAGATGGGTCGGAGGTTATAGAATTACATTTTCACACTTATACCTCTTTTTGTATATAATATCTATGTCCAATCACATTCCACTTGTCATGATGCATATACTATACCATCTTTTGGAAAATTGCAGCTAAATCAGATTGGGTGCTATGGGCAAGACATTGGCATGACATGCGGATACCTTTCATTGGGAAAATGGCAATAAGAGCATTGGTGTTGTCTGTAGTCATGGCCCGGGGGTTGACCTCAGTTTAAACCTGCTGGGATATTATTATTATTATTATTATTATGATCTTTTATTTATAAGGCACCACAAGGTGTCCGCAGCACCGTACAAAATACAATAGAATACAGTACAGACATACTGGGCCGTATGCAGAGCTCCTGCCGCATTGCATATACAGCCGGTGTTTTCCGATATCTGCTACTGCGCATGCGCAGTAATTTGGTCACGTAATCTACGTTACTTGTTGCAACGTAGATTGCATATACGCGGTCTTAAAGACCTGTACACATGTCATTGTATAGCACATCACACTGCCTGTCCTTTCCTCCTCCACCCTGTATGGTTATCTTTATTTCTACAGTATATTTATAAACTATGCTAATGAGTAGATTTACATTTATATACTTTATTCATTAATTTATGCTATAGATTAGTTCACCAGTGTTGTTTACAGGGAGCACAGTGACACTGATGTTTCTGAATGGTAGTAAGAGGGAGTGTATGATACTTTGTTTCACTGTTATATGGCGGTAGATGTATTGAGCAAATATATAATATGTTATAAGAATGTTTCTAATCATTTCAAATTGTGATTTTGGAGATGGGTCTGTGGTTATAGAATTACATTTTCCCACTTATATCTCTTTTTGCATATAATATCAGATTCCACTTGTCATGATGCATATACTATACCATCTTTTGGAAAATTGTAGCTAAATCAGATTGGGTGCTATGGGGAAGATATTGGCATGACATGCGGATACCTTTCATTGGGAAAATGGCAATAAGAGCATTGGTGTTGTCTGTAGTCATGGCCCGGTGGTTGACCTTAGTTTAAACCTGCTGGGATATTATTATTATTATTATTATTATCGTTTATTTATAAGGCGACACAAGGTGTCCGCAGCGCTGTACAAAATACAACAGAATACAGTACAGACATACAGGGTAGGGATGGACAGCATAGTACATAATAAAATATAACTTAAATATAAAAATATCACAAAAATACAATAAGTGAAGCAAGCACAGACAGCAAGTCAAAATGCGAGGTGTCAAGCTTGGAAATCAGGGAGGATAGGATAGAGCGCAGTGAGAGGTTGAGAGGGAGCCACCAGGTGGGGATGGGGTAAAAGGGTAGCAGAGGAGGACAAGCGGGTACGAAGTGAGGGGGGGAGTGGTGGAGGAAGGAACAACACTAGGATGAAGGGCCCTTCTCACGTGAGCTAACACACTAAGTGGGAGGGAAGACATAAGGAAGGGGAAGGGAGTGGACTGCTGGCGTGAGAGGGGAAAGGAAGGAAAGGAAAAGAAGAGATAGATGTAGGATGCAGTGGGGATGTTAAGTGGAGGAGAGGTAAGCTAGTTTGAACAGGTGTATTTTGAATGAGCGCTTGAAGACCTGCAATGTGGGGGATACACATTCAGAACCGGATACAGAGTTAATAGAACCATCCGACTTACACATGCTAGGTGCGTTAGTTAACTGTGAATTGGTACTGTGCATGCAGAGGATCAATTCTTCCTCATCATGCAGCAAGTTACACATGGTAGATGTGCTTAAGCATGTAAATCCTGCAGTAAGGGCTGGGTTTAGCCCTAGAACAGACAGAATACTTAAGGTACTGCTTAGACCCACCATCTACACATAGGAGAGCAGTGCCCTGTTCTCCTGTGTGCGGTATTTGGGATAGCTAATTCCACACGTTGACCTCCATTGTAGAGGTTTCACACAGAATGAACTATTTGATCTGGATCCGGTCCTCAGTGTATAACTTTTCCATAGATTTGTAAGGATACTCTTAGTCTGTAGGTTTATAGATGGTCTGCAGGTCAGATACAAGTTACATATTTGCTCTCTGTGGGTGTTGGGAATGATAAAAAAAGGTCCCTGGAATAGGTTTATTGTAACAGATTGGTAACTAGGCTTGCTGGAGCCCAGGGCAAGTGAAAAAATGCACCCCCATCCCTTATTATACTGTTTTAAAAAAATAATAAAAATGTAATGTTTGTGCCCCCTTGCACCTGGTTGTCCATCGGTGTCCAGGGCACGTGCCCTATAAAACTCACCCTAATTACGACTCAGTATGGTAGGTTTATACACATTTATATGTTTGCTATGGATGTGAAATTTTTGGAACTAAATAGAGGCGTGAATGAATATAACCGGACAGCTATAAAATCTGATGGATTAGCATGTATTCTCCCCATTCACGTTATTTTTCCTATTCAGCTGAATTCTGTTAATGACTTCCTGTCTGCTACTGCACAGTCTAGATCTGTCTGTAGACTGAAACAGTCCTGCTCAATTCTTCTGTGAAAAGACCAGATTAGCTTTAGCCAGATGTTCTCGATCACACAGTATTAAACGCTTTGAAAACCATTCTGAGATCTTCATAGGTGAACTGATCAAACTAGGCCTCACTGATAGTCAATACATTATATGCAAAAAGACATGCACGGTATCAACATTTTATTTATTACCCTATCAGTACATCAGTAAGATTCTGTTTCAACAAAGAAAAATGCATTTCCTAGAATATCTTTCTTTTCTCTTATGTCAGATGTTCATATAATTGGTTTGCAATTTATTTACTTTAATAGTTTATTTAGAGGTTTTATATAGCGCTATCAGATTATGTAGCACTTTACAAAGAATATTTCACAATCACATCATTCCCTGCCCCTATTGGAGCTTCATAATAAAGTCACTAACACATATACACACACACACACACACACACACACACGCACCACTAGGGTTAATTAATTCTGCAGCCAATTAACCTACCAGTATGTTGTTTTTTTTTGGCATGTGGGAGGAAACCAGAGCACCCAGAGGAAACCCAGGCAGACAAGGGTAGAACATACATATTCTACACAGATAAGGCCTAGTCCGGGAATTAAACTCATAACCTCAGTGCTATGAGACACAAGTGCTACTTCAGTTAGTTATTAATTGGACAAATACAAGCTCAAGTTACTGATGTGGAAGTGTATCCATACTGTTGGGAGACCCAGCTGCGAAGACTCGCATTGCGATTTAGGGACAGCAGAAAGCTGTTTTTCGGCTGTCCATCTCAGAATTTATTTTACGAATGGGTTTGCATACTCGCATACTCACCCATTCACTTTCGGAAGCTCCGCTGCTGGGGACTTAGGGTTAGGCTGCAGGAGGGGACTTAGGGTTTGGGTTAGAGAGCGGGTTGGGGGAAACTCGTGTTCGGTGCTCCGGGATTAACTGCTATGCCTCAGTGAAGTCCAAAGGCGGTTGAAGAAAATTAGGATAAATAAAGCTCCAGGCCCTGATGGCATACACCCAAGGGTTCTTATGGACCAACATTTAGAAATTGCTAGACCGTTGTTTTTAAGTTTCATAGACTCAATTTCATCAGGCTGTGTACCAAGGAATTGGTGTATAGCAGATGTAGTGTCGTTGTTTAAAAAGGGAATAAGATCACAACCGGGTAATTATAGACCGATAAGTCTGACATCAATAGTTGGGAAACTTCTGGAAGGTATACTAAGGGATAATATACAGGATTTCTTGATGTGCAATAAGATTATTAGTGGGAATCGGCATGGATTTGTGAAAGATAGGTCATGCCAAACCTAATTAGCTTCTATGAGAAAGTTAGTTTGAACTTAGACCAGGGTAGTGCAGTAGATGTGGTCTACTGTGATTTTGGAAAAGCCTATGATACAGTGCCACACAATAGATTGGTCCACAAAATAAGGGAATTGGGTCTAGGAAACAACATTTGTACTTGGATCAAAAAATGGTTGGAGAATTGGGAACAGAGAGTTGTGATAAATGGAA
>WWET01001625.1:279745-290969 GCA_011038615.1 Limnodynastes dumerilii
TCAGCTAGAATCTGATTGGTTGCTATGGGCAACATCTCCACTTTTCCAAACCCGCAGCTTAGTAAATCTGGCCCAAGAGGTCTTGCAGTGTGGTAGGACCTACTGGATGAAGCCGAGCCACTCAGACCTCCGCCAATACTGTGAACTGCCACAATCTCCATATATGTGCCACCAGTCTCAGCTCTCCAGTCAGTAATTTACAGTGACTCTTATTACAACTGTGCCAGGACTATTGTTACCCTGTAGTACTTCTGCAACCACACAGCATTTGTTCTTTCTGTGTACGACTTATAAGTTGTTACTTTTCACATACTCTGCATATTACCCTTTTCTGCACCATGTGATCTATACCACCCCATACTCCGTTAAACCATCTCACACTTTTCTCCTGTTTACCCATCACCCCATACAGACTACTCAGCAAGCCTTATCCCTACACACCATTACTCTTTACCCGCAGCCCCACTACTCTAAGAGCAGGTCTCCAATATAAGTTAACAGGACACTGCAAACGCATTACTACAAAGAAGAGTAGCGCTGATCCCAGTTCACCTTCTCCATTATTTTCTCTACTGGATGAAGCGTTTGAAAATAAGAGGAAATTAGGTGGATTGTTGTTGTTTGGGCTACACTATGATACATTTCAGGGGAGAGTTAATTTATTTGTCTTCTTTACATGAAGGGAGAATACTTTATTTTTGCTTAAAATATACACAAATATACTAACCAGCTTTATTTTTAAACTATTATTATTTAAACTAGGAAACGTCGCCTCTCTGCCTCTCTAGCAGTTCAACATTACTTGCCCAGGTGTAACTTTCACCTGTTTTCCTCTTATTTTCAAATTCTGGATCCAGTCCAAACCTATTATTAGGTTGTGCTGAAAGTCGGTCAGTAAAAAGGGAACATGGAAAGATATCTCCCTGGATATGACATCAATCAGTTAACGTTTGCTTGAAGGCATTATATCTAAATGAGGAGTAATTAGTTAGAAATTCATATTTTAAATGTCAGATTCTTTTTTTTACCAATAGAAGTTTTCATTTTAGTATAACCATGAAACTCCTTTTTTCCTTTATGCAGTATAGAAGTTCCAGGTTGCATGGCTTAGAATGAAGACTCCAGTTACAGCTGGACAAGATTTAAGGGCTAGATTCACAAAACCATGGAAAAGGAAAATTGGAGATGCAACCAATCAGATTCTAGCTCTCATTTTACTGTGTGTCAGCTAGGATCTGATTGGTTGCTAAGGGCAACATTTCCATTTTCCTTTTCTCATAGTTTAGTAAATCTAGCCTAGTTTAGTAAATCTAGCCCCGGGTCTTTTAGATATTTTCTAAATGCAGTGCCTATTTCTGTAATGATGTATAGAGGCAGGTTGGCACTTTCTGGCACAGAAGCAAAATCCAGCTTGGAAACCTATATTAAAGTGGATGAAAAAGTTGATAGCCCACTAACCTAGGCCAAGCTGCCAAATATTGAACCATCCCCATGGTAGCTGCCGTCCTCTGTTTGGTACAAACTTTATTATATTGTTCTAATGTTTCACTAAGTCCACCTTTTCCTATATATACCAATGGTATCACAGGACCATTCAGCAAAATCAAACTTCTAAAGAAACCTGCATAGATCTTAAACTGCAGTTGTAACTGGTGTGCTTTGCTATGTGAGAATGAAATGGTCTATCAGAATAGTTGCAATGTGTTTTCTCCAGAAAGGGAGCCAAAATGTCTTCCGTTTTAGGTGTGACACATTTTATACCAATCTGTACTAATGTGTAGCCATAGGAGGCTGCATTGATATCACTGGTTCATGTAAAGTGATGTAAAGTAACACAATAAGGCAAAACTTAAATAAACTACTTTGGATTTAAAGAAGCAAACTAAGCAAACTACAACAGAGAAGATGCTGTAAAATGAGCAGCTGTGTCAACACAAACTGGTAATAATCCCATATATATATAAGTGATGTGGGAGGGAGTGCAAAGAAAGCATGACAATACAAGGTACATGTGAGTGTATACTTTCCTTAGGAAGGCTCTAATAGAATACTTTCATACAAGCATTCTAAAGCACAGGGAAAGTCAACATCTGGGAGCAATTAACTTGATCAAACTGGAGGAATAGGATCAGGAAGGCTTGATAAAACTACAAACTATTTGCTGTAGTGCAGGAACAATAGTCAGCACCTGTGGTCATAGCTATAGTTCTGTTAACATTTGATTTTAGGGTATATATAAAGCATTTTAATGTTTAGGATATATTTTATTTTAAAGATATGTATTTAAAGCATCATGAACTCATTTCAGAATGTGACTATAAGAAAACTAAAGACAAATAGTTAATATCTTATATTGTGGGAAAATTACATACATAGGTACTTGCTAAACCATTTAAAATGCATTGAGGTCTGGCCATCCGCAAACTCCCCTGTCACTCCTCTCTCTGCCATAAAGATGCCTTAATTCTCCTATGCGATTCAGCGGTCCATCCAACCACTGAGCCACATTTAAGGCTTAAAATTTCAAGGGGTTGTAGATTGACCCACTTATGGGGCGTGGCTTTTCTGCACTCTCATTTGCATATATGATAAGCTCTCAAGTTACACCTTATCATATGAGTAAAGAACTCCCAGGATAGAGTCTCGTCACTATAGTAGAGCTGTGGGTAGTAATGAGATGCTGCAGGACTGGAAGGTGAGTATAGGGGGGAGGGAATTGCCGGGCCCGAACCCGGTACAGGAGCCCTTTTAGACAGGACAGACCTGGTACTGTGCCAGCTAAAAAGTTCCATTTTGTAGAGTATGTGGATGGTTAAAACAAAACACAACCTAATTATAACATTATGACAGCTGGGAGAAAGAATGGTTTATAATGAAGTTTAGGGCAAATGTTGCTGGCACTGGACTCTGATAGCAAAACCTTGCAACCAGGGCCACCATCAGGAAAGGAAAGGCAGGAATACTGTCCCAGGCCTGGAGCTGATGTGGCCCACTACCAATTGCAGACAATTGCACAGGGAAGAATTTCCCTGCGCACTGGCCAGGTGTTAACGCAGGTCTGCCAATGACGTCACGTGGGTAGTGGGGACCTTCGGATGTATCCCAGACCCCACAACTTCTGACGGTGGCCCTGCTTGCAACCCAGGACTGTGAGTAGATGGCAGGGCCGTTTGGAAAGTCAGGGTCCAGTAAAGGAGCTTCCCTTGCACACTCCTGACTGCAAACCCCACCCCTCTCGTGCCTTATTGGCAATCCTCCACTGTCTTTACAATCAGAATTGTGCTCATTAAAATGCGTGTTCATCCGTCTGTTATTGCAAAGTCATTTTATGAACATCCCAGAAGCATTAACAGTACGGTTTGTGCTGAATTTTACTAATATTCATAATGGGCCTGATCCAGACCTACGCCCGCCGTCACTAGGACGATCTGCGTGGATCGGGCGTCCGTAGCAGCGCCGTAGGGACGCTGGAGGGGACGTCCTCCAGCGTTCCTACGTTCAGGGTAGTGCAGTGGAGCTAGGCATCCCTAACTGTTTCGTAGTTATGGCGAGGGGGCGTTCCTTGTCATAACTACGCAACCCTTACAAAAGGAAGGCAGGGGAAGTTAAGTAAATGAGTTAGGGCAGTTACGACCCTGTGCCGGCGTAATTATCTACTGTTACGCCGGCTGAAGTTAAGGTAATCGTCAGCCCGCCGTAAGGAAGGGCCATACGCCCGCCACAGGGGGAGTGTCGGGGTAAGTGAGCCCGATATGCTGTGCTTTAGTAAGCACAGCGCATCGGCGTAGCTCTGGATCAGGCCCAATATTGCTAATGCTGGGCCGTATTCAGAGATCCATTTTTTAGCAGATTTCTGCGCGTATTTTTAGGTACGTTTCAACTGCGCATGTGTAGTTACTTTATTTACGCAGTTCACGTAGACTATACGCGCGGAAGTGCCTCACGGATGGACTTGTGAATCACATGTGGGTAAATACGCACGGATCTCCCACGGTAAAATACGCACGGAGGAATTTACATAGAAATGGGTGGGTGGGCATTTAATTTAAGGGAAGTGGGCGCGATTATAAAGATACGCATGGACGGAGGACACATACGCTTGGAAAAGGCCACGGAAAGTTACAGTTGCTCTATGGAGGTGGAAGTCTCAGATGGCACGGATTAGCAAGGGGAGTGACTGGGGTTTTAGTGGGTGTTACTTGCTCCGTCCGTGCATATATTTGCAAACCGATCACGAAACGGATCTCTGAACACGGCCCGCTAATATTAGTTTTCCATTTTCTGTTGATCTTCTTTGCAGTTACATAAATATCAACATTAGATTTGTTAATCTAATCTGAAGTCTTAATTTAAAAAAATTGGTAAGATCCACAATTCCGTAGGACAGCTACTTATGCATTTTGAATGTGTAAGTACCTAGTGCGATTGTAATGCGCATGTGCAAGAACGGCCGTTATGCATCAGAATGCATTACAAATGTTTCTGACGGGGGTGGGTCCCCGGTTAGAATGGCCCTATTTTGATAGGGCTCTTTCCTCCCAGTCAGTTTCGAACTGTCTGGGATTTTGATTGCATATGCCTCGAAGAGGCATATCAATCGATCCACAGAGCGCCAAGCTTTCGGTGCCCAAAAAAGTAAGTAAAAAGTCCCCCACTCATTTCCCTAATTCTAACCCTAACCCTCCCCTCTGATTACCCTAACTCTCCTTTCCTGGCAGCCTGACCCTAACCCTCCCTTCCTTGCAGCCTGACCCTAACCCACCATCTTCCGCAGCCTGACCCTAATAGTCCCTTCCCCGCAGCCTGACCCTTACCCTCCCTACTGAGCATGGAGAGGTTACTCACCTTTCCCTCGGTCCGGAGAGGTTGCTTTCGGTCCGGCGATAGCAGCGGCGGCAGAGGGATATCGGCGACTGCGGAATTTGCGAATGTGAATGGGTGAAGTATGCCGATCGGCATACTCGTCCATTCTGAAAAAAAAATTAGAAACTGGTAAGAATTTGAAATAGGGTACTTTCGGATGTCCCTATTTCAAAAAAGACATGTTCTAACCGGGGACTGCAACCGGTTTCTGACATATGCATAATAACGCATTCTGACAGCTGGGCATGACGACCCGCCATGTATTTAAATCATACAGTAAGGGCTTGGCTAAGTCTTTATGTACAATGCTCCATTACAAAAGAGTGCCTTATGCACAGGGGCTTGGGCATAAAAGTTAAGATAGGGTTCAGTGCATAGAAACTCCATAAATGTTAGGAGAGTGAATAGGGAGGGCGGTATCCTTGCATGCACGGAATCTAGAATTGCACTTCCTGTACTTAAGCCTCCACTACAGAGACTTACGAGAACTATGGGCTGGATCCAGACCTTGTTACGTGCATGAACTTAGTTACTCAAAGGATAAACCATGTTGGTTTCAGGGGAGTCATATTTCATCTGTTGCAAACAGTATTAGTGTTGAGAGGTGATGTTTCCTATCCCAAGTCTAAATAGCTGTGTGATAGTAAAGCTGGTCAGTGTCTGTGTGCAGTAAACAATTTAAAGATATATCCCTGCATGCAAAGAATACAATTAACTTGACTCCCCCTGAAATCAACATGGTTTAGCCCTTGAGTAACTAAGTTCATGCACTTAACAAGGTCTGGATCCAGCCCTATGTCTCTGGATCTGGTCCATTGAACTCAAGGCCATGGAGGCTAGCTCACTAGTTCCAAGGTAAATACAAACTCATATAATATTTAGCATTTTCACACTATGGGCCAGATTCTAGCTCTCACTTTCCTATTACATACATCTGTACATATATCGGTAGGGCTGTTCTCTCCCAACCAGTTTCGAACTGGTTGGGATTTCGATTGCATATGCCTCGATGAGACATTGCAATCGATCCATGGAGCACCAAGCTTTCGGTGCTCCGAAAGGTAAGCAAAAAAGTCACCCACTCCTTTCCCTAATTCTAAGCCTAACTCTCCCCTCTCATTACCATAAACCTAACCCTCCTTTCCTGGCAGCCTGACCCTAACCCTACCTTCTTGGCAGCCTGACCCTGACCCTAATTGTCCCTTCCCTGCAGCCTGACCCTATCCCTCCCTCTCTCATAGCTTGACCCTAACCATCCATCTCTTGCAGTCTAACCCAAACCCTGCCTCCCCTGTAGCCTGACCCTAACCCTCCCTCCCCTGCACCCTGGAGAGGTTACTCACCTTTCCCTCAGTCCGGCGGTAGCGGCAGTATATCGGTGACAGCGTTATTTCCAAATAAGAATGGGTGAGTATGCCATACTCCACAATTCAAAAAAAAATAAAAAAAATTGAAACTGGGCATTATTCGAAATAGGGACATCCGAAGGGGAACTTTCGGATGTCCCTATTTTGAAAAGCATAGTTTCTAAGCGGGGACTGACAATGCTAGAGAATTTAAGCTAGAATCTGATTGGTTGCTATGGGCAAAATCTCCACTTTTACAAACCTACAGCTTAGTAAATCTGGCCCTATATGTTCTTTTGTGGGCTTGTTTAGTTGTAATTATTGCTTGTATTTGTTCTAGGCTCACTCACTCAGATGTGTGTTGTCTTTTCCTTCAAAAAATAAAGAATACATTTTTGAAGAAAAATGTGCCATGGTAATTTTTGTGTTAAAATATGGTCTTCTTAATTCCATTTTTGTAATACCTCAAACACCTGACATAGCTTAACTGTTCCAAATTCTGAGAGACATGTCTATAAAGTTTTTTCAGATCTCAAAATAGATGTGAATGTGGGCTCTGTGTGTTTACCCATGAACACTGATGCTTTTGTTTATAAGGTTTAGGGTACATATGAATATCCGTAAACTTGTAATTTGTGGTGTTTCAGGTTTTGTGCTGTTTTGAATCCAGAAAAATATTATTTCTTTTTTTTATTTAATATATATGTAGTGTGGATAATGTAGTTATGTGACTTTTTTTTTTACTTTTAACATTTAATTTGTACATAGTTGGTTGTAAAGTTAATTCCTCCCAATAAAATTTGTAGTAATCTTTATGTTGTTAATAGTGTTCTCTGTTTTTTGTTCTGTATATGTTCTCAGAGAGCCCTGCACAATGTTGCTTTGCAGCCCTAACTTTGCAAAATATTTTAGAGATACCTTACCAGAGGCGGCCCATGGCATAGGCGGTATAGGCAGCCGCCCAGGGCCCCACAATGCACAAATGTTTATTCTTTAATACATATTTCCATTATAATCTTCTCATTGGACTTTACTCTTGTAACAAACTTTACTTTTTAATCATTATTCTACAAAAGTTTATTGTAAAACACTGGACAAAATAATTTTATTCTTTTTTTAGGGGGTGAGATCTTGAGATTTTCTTTCACTTCTTTAAACAAATCTTTTCTTTTGAGGCTGCGTCCAAGGTTTTATGCTCTGGAGACTGAATTGCTTTCTTAATTCATGTCCTTTCACCATGTATAAAAGATTGGATTACTCTCATTTTTATATAACCCTTTGTGATTTATTTCAAAGAGGTAAAATGAACAAGTCACACACTAAATTACAATAAACAAAGTTAAATTAAAATGACTCATCTTCTTTCTACCTTTTAGCCTACCAAAAAGTACATTTGTTTCTTCCCAAGGTTATAGACTCCACTTGCAAGTGCAAAGTTACAACAATACACTGCAAGATATATTTCCTGTAGTGTCCGTGAATCATAATTGTAACATAACAGATGTTTTGTTTTGTGCTTATTTCTCCAAAGATAACAGATAATACATACAGTTTACTTCATTAAGTCAGCTCCCCAAGGTGTTAACTAAACCTTGATGATAGGGTAGTTTAAATCAATGACGTGTTAGACAAAATTTGTTATATCGATTTGAGTCATTTAAAAAAGAGTGTTCAATTATGCATTTACCACATTTTAGTGTTGCTCATCCATAACAACATAATCCTCCCACAAAATTCACAAAGATGGCAATTTACTAACAGATTTCAAACTGGGTGTCTCATTCAACTAGCTATGTTTTATAAAAGAATAGTATCCAACGGGCGTTTTATTTTATTAATGTATATATTGCTTTATTTGTTGTCTATGGACCAGCTTACGAAATGTTGCATTTCATGTCCTTGCATGTGCGCACTACAGAATCCCAGCACGAATTCTGAAAAGGTGGGAAGTGTACAGTGTGTATGCTAGATAAGGGGGTGATATTTAAATGTTATATGGAGACAGCACAGAAATATTAACACAGGGCTCACAAATTGTAACTTCTGGCACTAGAATCTAACCACAGCAAGGATCCGGCTGCTGAGTTCAGAGCTCTATGCGCAGTACATACTGACAGGCGATTTCCCAATGTAACATGGAAAACACCTATCATTAAAATATTTAGGATCTGGCCCAATATATTCACATACCAATTATTTACTATAGGTTAAGGTTATATACTTATAGTTATAAACCACAAAGAACACATAAAAATTGTTCATCTAAAGGCAAAAACTGCAGTCTTTACTTTTACAGATCTATAATGAAATTTCAGGTCAAAATATAACAATATTTTTTACTTTGCATCCAGAGATGGCTGAGTTTTGAGGTGATGTTGAAGTTTCCTTGGTGGGTTATCCAAATAAGGAAGGGGCGGGGGGGAATACAGGTTGTAGTCAACATCCAGCCCACTTTGTATATGTCCACAATGTTGGAAAGTGCTCATCTAAATATTTTATTTCTATTCAAGATAATGAAAAGCCTATGAAAGTCATTGGAGACGATGATTTGCTGGACCATGAACTCATAACAGAGTTACGCAAAGAATATGGAATGACCTATAATGATTTCTTTATGGTGCTAACAGATGTGGATATGAGAGTCAAGGTAAGGATTCAATTTTTTACTATGCAGAATTAGATACAGAAGTCAATAAAAACAACATTTTTACATTTACAATAAACCCAATGATGATCAGTCATATAATGAATACAAAGAGGTGAAAACACAGCACTTTCTCTAAGTAAACAAATGTTTCACCAGATCAACTTTTATTCAAAGCCAACTTCTGCTGTTGACTTCCTTATTCATATGCCACTGTCATGCCTGGCGGCAGACGCCGCCGTACTTACCATATCAGAGGCCATCGACCGCCTGTTCTCCCCTGCCGTTACCGCTCATCAGGTCTTCAGAGGTGACATTCTCAGTAGTGACAGCCTTCTGTAAGCCTCTGGTCCTGTCTCCTGGCGTCCCGTGTGGTTCCCCTGCGTTCCAGTGCATGGGCACCGCCATCTTGCTCCTGGGCACATGTGTTGCGGCAGCCAATAGGATACTAGCCAGGGGTAGCACATGATCTGGCCATCCAAGCCAGGGCAGGCTATTTAAATCCTGTGCACTGATCCCTTAGTGCCAGAACAACTTTGTTACTCAAGGTGCCTGGTTACTCGTGGAACTGCTCTGCAGTTAGTCCAGCCTGCCTGCGTTATCCAGTCCAACCTGCCTGTGCTAATCCACTCCAGCCTGCCTGTGCTAATCCAGTCCAGCCGCTTCCTCTACAACATCCGCTGTCCTACACACCCCTCGGAACCCGTGACTAATTCAGATTCTACCAAGCCTGTGACAGCCACCATAAATTCAATCTATAATGAATTTTAATGTACAACTGGAGAAATCAAGCAGATCTTCCATAAAAAGGATCTTGACCGTTTCTAACCACGACAGGAGAAGTGTTTTCACTTAGTGTACACCATGCCATAGAAACTCCCCTGTAATAAAACACGTGCTGTTTAAAATTCCTTGTTTTACAAACATAAAAAGAAAAAATCAATTTGGTGGGTGTGTCCAGGCAGCCTAAAATGGCTGCTGTTCTCCAATTTGATGTGCTTTTATGCAAATGTGTTATTAATACTGTGTAGAACCAAATGTTCAAGGCCAAGATAAGGTAGCTTGGTGGGAGCAGAAGGTATGTGACACTAGCATCATGCAATGCTTGCTTGTGCTGCGCATATGTGGAATGTAGAACTTAGTTAGATAAGTAGTACCAATTAACTTGCTTAAAACATGATTATAACTTAATAAGGTAGGGAGTTCCGACTCTGTTGTTGTCAGGGTATAAAAGACTTAGCACAAAGTCAGCTCGCTGGCTTCACGTGGGACTGATCTGACTTAATGCAGGAGTGATCTGGGCTATGAACGTAACTGATCTAAGTGCAGGGGTGACCCGGGCTTTGAACGTAACTGACCTGACTGAATGCAGAAGTGACCCAGGCTTTGTATGTATCTGACCTGAGTGAGCGCAGAAGTGCCCGCTGACCTTTTTCAGCTCGACAATAATCGTGAAAGGGGCCCCTGGAAACCTGTTGATCATTATCAAGCAATAACTACACTAAGCTAAGTATTATTCATATATTTTTATTAAATCTTTATTAAATACTATAGCTGATTAAGAATTGTCTTGTGTGGTGTCATTTAACTCCGGGTATTTACCGAGCCTTAAGTTCCATCGTGAACAGGTGGGTAAGTGGAAATTTTTCTCAAAAGGCCAAAACTGTTAGTCATGTCCAAGGACAAATCAACCACAACCCACACTAAAAACATGTTATATGTTTTAATAGCCCAACATATGTATTATATGAAGGCCACATAACAGCACAAGAACAATATATTGTCCTTGTAACAACTCAGGAAAACATTACAAAAAGTTCTACATAAAAATGTTATTTGAGAATAATGTACTGTGTTCAAAATAGGCAAAATTAATGTAAAAAAGAGTTTGTGTATATTATAAAATAAATTGAACTACATTGGACATGAATACCACTTAATCCATTTATTTAATGTTTTATAACCTTGATACTTGCACTTATACATGGAATCGGCCACATAAACATATAGTAGGTGAAAATGATTGGTTATTGGTGGTTGGTAATGTGATGCCACACTGCAACTTTTCGGTCTTATTTTTATGCTAAGTGTACCACGAATTGAATATCCACCATAACATGAGCACTGACAGTAAACATTTTGTTTAACGTGTATTCAAAGCTCTAGTGTTTCTTCTTGCTTTTTCTCCTTTTCAAAAGGCACTGGCTGAGCAAACCTTCCCACATTCTTGAGTTTCCAGAGTGTGTACAGATTCTTTGGCAGTTAAACATGTCAGTCTTGCCAGAAAATGGGTGTTACCTTACTGAACATGGGGTGTGGCTTGAGTCAATGTCTCCTACTTTTCCTGATTTTAAAAATACAATTTATGAAG
>WWET01001625.1:299876-319356 GCA_011038615.1 Limnodynastes dumerilii
TGATGGGGGTATTTGGAGGCACATGATAGAAGTATAAGTATGCATAAAAAAAGGGGGGGGGGGGCACCAGTCCATTACTTTGCTAGGGGCGCTGGTCCCATAGATATACCCCTGCCCCAACACATCACTATTAACCAGTAACTGCCATTCTATCTGGAAAAAATTTAATAAAAGTAATATTAATTGCACACATTTGCAAATATATGATAAGCCACCAGCCATTTTTAAAGCTCTAAATAATGAGTGACTATTGGGTCATATATAATTTTTTTTTTTATATCATGTTTTTAAATTGAGAGGTAACACACCTAGGGCCAGTGGAGATGTTGCCCATAGCAACCAATCAGATTTTAACTGACATACTCTAGTATGTAAAAAGAAAGTGAGAGCTAGAATCTGATAGGTTGCTATGGGCAACATCTCCACTTTTCCAAACCCGCAGCTTAGTAAATCTGGCCCCTAGAGTAAGGTTGCTGACTATACCGGGATACCGGGAGAACTGCCCGAATTTCAGGAGCCGACAATTCTCCCGTAGTGGGCTTGAGGCCATGGTTCATGCAAACTACAGCCTTAAGTCCCGCCCCCTGCCTAGCAACACTGCTATTTCTAGTGTTGCTACAGATGCCCCGTCATGCAATTTGCATCATAAAGTCCTACCCCCAACCCCTAGCCCCTAGTTATACTAAAAAAAAAAGGAGCATTGATGGTCAGGGGATGGGCCTAGGATTTGCATAAATCATGTCATCAAGTCCCAACCCCATGCAGTCATCTATGGCTTCCCTCCAGGATTTCCCAGAGGATAGCAATGAAAAGTCTGCAACCCTGACCTAGAGACCCCCCTTAAGGCCTTCAAAATATTTTTGTGTTGTGGACCAATACCCCCTGGCAGCTGCTCATCCCAGACATGCTTCCAAACACAGTAAAACAAACTGGTGGCTGCTCAAATCAATTTAGGAGTTAATAGTTTCGAGAGACGCTTTAGCTTTACTTTAGTGACTTAGCATACAATATTCCAAAAGGGCAAGAAAGTAAATATTTTTATTATTATAAATTAAAGTTTTTTTAAATATATTGCAAAATGCGATATTTGACTTGAATGTTCCACTAATCCTAGAGAGCATTGCAGCTTAATCCATTTTACCTGCAATATTAATAGTCCAGGCCTGTATTTTCTACCTATTTCTTTTAAAAATATACTTTAGAAAGCAAAGGGTCAGACTGCTATGTACACGGTGAATGGCAAATGTTACAAGCTTTGCAGAAATGTCCATAATTATGCTAATTTAAACTTATAATATGCTTCACCCAATTAACACTAGTTTATAGCTGCCTTCACATATGGTTGTAGAGACATCTTGAATATCCTGAACAATTCTTTCATTTATGCTGACCCTGCTAACAGTACATCTGTTCAATGTATGGTGCACTAAGTAACTGCATAACATCTTGAGTACAGCAGTCAGTACTGTCTTATTTGATGTGGGTGCTCTTTTTAATGTTAGATAGGGAAGGTATACTCAGTGCCCAGACTTCCTGCCTCCCTCCAAGCTCCTTGTAGTGACATTTTGTCATAGATATGACTCTCTCTCTCTCTCTCTCTCTCTCTCTCTCTCTCTCTTTCTCTCTCTCTCTCTCTCTCTCCCTCTCTCCCTCTCTCCCTCTCCCTCCTATAACATTTTACTTTGATCATTAGTTCCCACAAGATTCCTGTAGTTGGCTGCTCTAAGTTTCCATAGAGATTCATTAGGATGAGAAACTCTACAAGGATTTAGGAGCACAGTGTTGGTCCTTCCTGACTAGCTGTTATTCAACCGACATTAATGGGTCTATTTAGTAAGCAGAAGGAGAGCAAAAAAAAAACAAAGTAAACAGCTGTTTTGTTTTAGTTAACACAGGCACATTGCAAGAGAAATAAATCATTTCTCCAGCACTTGTCAGAAGTCTGCAGTCACCTTTGTTTTATATGGACATAAACAGAAATGATCAGAATTTATCAGCTCTTTCCTGCTTGTTTTTATCTGAAAATGAAGATTTAAGAAAAATTAGAATGTGGAAAGGACCCTTGACCTTCCCACATTGTGTATACAATATTGTGGAGCTATGTAATGCTCTCTAATCTCCCATGAGTAACTTTGTTTAGTACAGCCCTCTCAGTATGCGCTGTTGCTCTCAGGTTGACTACGAGACCAGTGATCGAGGCTACCACTATGAAGTTGATCCTGAACTTGGATACTACACATAGACAAACAGGCATCCAATATCTTAGTAACATTTGGGTGTTAAATTACTTACACCACACCACTGAGAATCACATGGTCTTGGCTAGAACCAACCCCGCAATCTTGATATTTCCTTCAATGGTGTATCTCTCCAGCGGTTGCTGGTTTGGGTGGCCCAATTTTAGCAAGATGGTGGCTGTAAAATTGCTATTGGAAATGGGTACCTATTATACCTGTTCCCAATAATGAAACAACGGCGAACATACTGTTGTGACCTGAGCTTAAGGTTAGACCTTGGGCTGCGGCAGTAGGTCTGAGATTAGAGTAAGGGCTTAAGGTGAAGGTTTTAGGGTTAGGCTGTGGAACATTAGGGCTGAAAAAAGGGAATATTAGAGTTTGAAATAATGAAATTGTATCGGAATAAAAGTGTTAACATTGGTTGAGGTAAAGAATAACAAAGTTGAAGTGAAAGGTGATTTCATTTTTGCTTGGCATTTGGGACTTTGAGTTATTTAGCCTCGGGCATCTGTGACTCTTAATCAGGTCTGTTAGTGACAGAGATTTTTAAGCAGCATAGCATAAAGTTTTTGTCTTGGCAGCCTGCAGCTCTGCAGATACTGTAAAACTTCAAATCCCAGCATTATCTAATATTATAACCATAGCTTACACCTGGCAAAGCATGATGGGACTCAACACCCAGAGTGCTGAAGGATGTCTATGGCTGCCATAGTCTGTTACTGCAATGTAGTTTTTATGTTAGTTTTTTTTATATATTTTAGCAAGCAAAATAATAGAAACATTTGGTAGTAAATTTTGGAAATAAACTTTTTTAGAAACCAAATTTTGTTTTATTAGTTGGAAATTTTATCACATCATATTAATTTGCTACAAAAATGTTACATGTTATGAACATATAAAAACAACAGCAAATTTAATTCTACTTTTTGAACTTAAGTATATAAATGAAGTCAGGAACCTTCCTTTCTCTTACACACAGAATTACTGGGACATACTACTGCTATGCCCTGGATCCACTAGGAGAATTGCATTTGTGTGACAATCCCTTTCATGTTTTTTCACTATACATGACATTACACTATACTATACAAGACAGCAGGAAACTAAATATTATTTAAAATAAGCAGCCCCCATACCCATCTATATAACATTACATGCAATACCCATCTATATAACTTTACATACAATACCCATCTATATAACTTTACATACAATACCCATCTATATAACTTTACATACAATACCCATCTATATAACTTTACATACAATACCCATCTATATAATATTGCATACAATACCCATCTATACAACATTACATACAATACCCATCTATATAACATTACATACAACACCCATCTATATAACATTACATACAATACCCATCTATATAACTTTACATACAATACCCATCTATATAACATTACATACAATACCCATCTATATAACATTACATACAATACCCATCTATATAACACTCAAAATTTCTTGGATTTTTTTTCTCTACAGATTCCGTTGGAGAAGACGGTTGCTTGTTATATCTGCTCCGAATGATGAAGAATGGGGTTATCAGCAACAGCTCTATGCACTGACTGGACAAGCTTGTAATATGGGTGAGTGTGATATTTAGCACACTGTGTTACTTTCAGCTTACTCAGTAATTGTTATTTTTTCTTTTCTCTGTTTGCAGCTTTCTATAGTTGTACACTGACACTAATGTCAAACTCTTGATAGTAACTCATTTTTTAGTATTCAGAATAATATGTTGGTTTATTCAACAAAATGGGCCTTTTTTTGGGGAGGACATAATTTAAATGTAATCTTTTCAATGACCTATCGTTAATTGGCTGTAGATTATTTGTGTTTTTATGTTAAGTCTCCCATTATAACCATGTAGCGATCCTTTTAAGCTAGGATATTGTCTTACTTTATTACTACCAGATTGGCTTATTAATATTCTCATGTTTGTGTGCCATTCGGCAACAAACTTTCAAAAGTTTATTTTATTTTTGCTTTTGTTCTATAAAACATTTTTTGTGACTTTTTGTGCATGTTCATTGTCAGTTGATTACATACTCCAAGAAACCTAATCAAGAGTTGTTATTAGAAACAGATTTACCAGTTCTGCATACCTTCAGGCATCTGTGTTATGAGTAAAGTCTCAAGACTTAAATATCTGTTAGCACTTTCCATTTAGACTTCATAGTACAAAACAAAAAACTCAGGGCTTCTTATGCCACATAAAATAACCAAGAAATGATTTAAAATCTAGACCAAGAATGTACATAAAATCAGTACCTTAACTATGGTGTCATGAACTGAAGGGGATGCAAATAAGTTAACTCTGTAGTAAATCTAGTAAAAGAAAAGGGTATAAAGCAACTAAAAGCGCAAGAGGTGATATATACAGCAGCTGGACCGCCCCTAAGGAGGTGTCTTGAACCTCTTAAAAGTGATTAATAAAAAGAAAATATGTGCCGTTGTGTATAGTGAACATGCGATCAACAATGTAAAACAAATACACTAAAGCACATATACTGGGGGTTTTCCAGCGCTATCACTTATACCATGGGGTCAATGGAAAACTAAAACCTTATTTAAAATCCGGTCAATTTGTAATTCCCAGATCTGCAATGTAAAACAGGCACAATTAGGCCCATATAAAAGGTTTATCAGTGCTGTAACTCATACCATGGTGCCAGTGGAAATAGTAGAATAAAACCTTATTTACAGTCCAGTCATTGTAAAAAGTCCCATAAACAAATCCGTTCTTTCAGAGGAGGTAGGAACATCCAAAACTCACACTAAGGTTATATTTTACTATTTCCACTGGCACCGTGGTATGAGTTACAGCACTGATAAACCTTTTATATGGGCCTAATTGTGCCGTTTTACATTGCAGATCTGGGGAATTACAAATTGACCGGATTTTAAATAAGGTTTTAGTTTTCCATTGACCCCATGGTATAAGTGATAGCGCTGGAAAACCCCCAGTATATGTGCTTTAGTGTATTTGTTTTACATTGTTGATCGCATGTTCACTATACACAACGGCACATATTTTCTTTTTATTAATCACTTTTAAGAGGTTCAAGACACCTCCTTAGGGGCGGTCCAGCTGCTGTATATATCACCTCTTGCGCTTTTAGTTGCTTTATACCCTTTTCTTTTACTAGATTTACTACAGAGTTAACTTATTTGCATCCCCTTCAGTTCATGACACCATAGTTAAGGTACTGATTTTATGTACATTCTTGGTCTAGATTTTAAATCATTTCTTGGTTATTTTATGTGGCATAAGAAGCCCTGAGTTTTTTGTTTTGTACTATGAAGTCTAAATGGAAAGTGCTAACAGATATTTAAGTCTTGAGACTTTACTCATAACACAGATGCCTGAAGGTATGCAGAACTGGTAAATCTGTTTCTAATAACAACTCTTGATTAGGTTTCTTGGAGTATGTAATCAACTGACAATGAACATGCACAAAAAGTCACAAAAAATGTTTTATAGAACAAAAGCAAAAATAAAATAAACTTTTGAAAGTTTGTTGCCGAATGGCACACAAACATGAGAATATTAATAAGCCAATCTGGTAGTAATAAAGTAAGACAATATCCTAGCTTAAAAGGATCGCTACATGGTTATAATGGGAGACTTAACATAAAAACACAAATAATCTACAGCCAATTAACGATAGGTCATTGAAAAGATTACATTTAAATTATGTCCTCCCCAAAAAAAGGCCCATTTTGTTGAATAAACCAACATATTATTCTGAATACTAAAAAATGAGTTACTATCAAGAGTTTGACATTAGTGTCAGTGTACAACTATAGAAAGCTGCAAACAGAGAAAAGAAAAAATAACAATTACTGAGTAAGCTGAAAGTAACACAGTGTGCTAAATATCACACTCACCCATATTACAAGCTTGTCCAGTCAGTGCATAGAGCTGTTGCTGATAACCCCATTCTTCATCATTCGGAGCAGATATAACAAGCAACCGTCTTCTCCAACGGAATCTGTAGAGAAAAAAAATCCAAGAAATTTTGAGTGTTATATAGATGGGTATTGTATGTAATGTTATATAGATGGGTATTGTATGTAATGTTGTATAGATGGGTATTGTATGCAATATTATATAGATGGGTATTGTATGTAAAGTTATATAGATGGGTATTGTATGTAAAGTTATATAGATGGGTATTGTATGTAAAGTTATATAGATGGGTATTGTATGTAAAGTTATATAGATGGGTATTGTATGTAAAGTTATATAGATGGGTATTGTATGTAAAGTTATATAGATGGGTATTGTATGTAAAGTTATATAGATGGGTATTGTATGTAAAGTTATATAGATGGGTATTGTATGTAAAGTTAATTAGAAAAAAAAATAACGCCGGTAAATAAAAAAAAAAAAGCGTTAAAAATACGCCGGCAAACGATTTTTTAACAATTGAATCGGGCCCAGTGTGTGCATTCTAGCCATGTTTAGAAGTTGCAGTGCTGGTTAGCAGGTTGCTTTGCTTTGCTGATGTTATCAAAGCAACCCTGTTTGCCACCGAAACTAGGACCAAAACAACCCAAGCTAGTTGTGTAGATGCCACTTCCCCATTATCTTAGCAGTGGATAGGTGGATCTTCAAAATCTTAAAGGAATCAGTTAAAAGATAACAAACAACAACCTTAATAATTATATTAGTGATCTCCTTTTCTTATTGGCTCCTACATATTTCCAATCAAAGCTGCCTACTAACTTCCAGCTTTAACCCTTTTGTTCCCTATTCTTCCTTACTATTCCAGCTAACCTTCCACAAATAAACCTTATTTTTATGTGCTCAATCCCAAACGTAAGCATCTCATTTTTCTTCAGGAAACTAAGCTAAAAGAACTGCTAGTTTCATACAATAGTCATTTTATTTTAAACCTCTGTAATAACTACGTTTATTTCTCTTTTTATGGTATGAGTTATGTGGAAAATATCCAAACTTAGGCAATGGGTCAACCATAAAACAATTCATTTCTACTCCAACAGCTGATGACTGATACTTTTACTTGGCCGTCTGTCTGACAAATGCTGATCCAACAGCCATATGTTCTCCAGACAAATTATTGCCTCAATTTCTAATGGAAAATAATCTCAAAAGGGGAAGTCCTTGGAACTGGTAGCATGAAAATTGTGTGTGTGTGTGTGTGTGTGTGTGTACTGCCATTTTACCAATAAGTACACATGTATCAACAGCATAACCATGTCAGGATTTTATGAAAGAAAAGTTTTGTGAGCTACGAGAAGCTGCTGGCAATTATTACTGTTCCATAGGTTATGGAAAATTAAAAAGCATACTTCCAGCAGAGCCACATACCAGCATAATCATGTAATAAGTAAAGACATAGGGCCAGATTCAGAACTAAGTACGACAGCAAAGTTACGCAAGTTACATTCTGCGCATGGCAGATGTTAGGCATCGTAACTCTGGTCAGTCGTGACTTTTCCGTAGCTACGTACAAATGGGCGTGTCAACCCTACGCTAGCCATAAATACGCAATGGAGGCGGAGAGATGCATTTAAATTGTACAGTATTTGCTGGGTTAGGCAGTTACGACCGTCAGGACGCTACATACGAGCGCGGAACACTTGGAAAAGTTAATGTAGGTTTGATAGTCGTAAAACAGCAAAAGTACGAGCGAGGAGAGTGCCCGGGGGAGTGCATAGTACTTACGGTCGCGTAAATACGCTATGAGATCGTGCTTAAGGTGCACTTAGGTCTGGATCTGGCCCATATATATGGCATTATGAGTCCTCAGAACACAGGCTTACAGTTGTTTCTTGACTTTAAGCATTATGAACAATCTATGAAACAATAGCAAATCGTACTTGAAGTTTTGAACAGTGCAATTTGTTATACAATCAGTTTTTATTTACATAATAAAAATATCACAAATTGCTATTGTAAGCAATGATCGCACAGTATTACAGTAAGCATAGACTAAATCTATAAGGACCCTAACCACTGCTTGTAAATGTGGTACTTTTCTGGGAGCCAGTAAAGGTAGGTTTGGAGGATGGCAAAAAGTGAATCTTATTAGGAGCTTTTGTTAATATGTCTTGACAACACTACAAAAATCTATCATTATTAAGCTGCCATAAGACATTGGTTGGGCACACGCCATACCATTCAGGTGTTTATTTAATCTACAATAGGTTTTGGCTTCAGCTTGGATACACAGCTGTTGCCATAGACACGATATGCCCTTCAGTGCTGTACTGCCTGCGGAGGTACTTTAAAAGTTCATATTCTATATTTATTAAGGACCAGATCCACACTTGTGAGTGTCACCCCACTTGCACACGCAAAGTGTGTAAGCGGGGTGTTTGGAAGGGAAGGCACAAGTGGGAAGATGGGCAGGGAGAAGCATTATAATTCTACAATGTGGGTACAATTAGGCACTTACAAGCAGATCAGGGGTTGGATGGACCACTGATCCGCTCGTGTGACTTAAGGCTGCCTTATGGCAGTGTAAGTCACACAATTTCCACACGAGAAGGGGAGGGACGGGAAGGACCCTCCCCTCTTCCATTAAGAACACCCCACACGCGTTCAGTACGTCTGGATTAGCTCTGTCGTTATTATTATTATTGTTATTATTATCATGATTATTCATTATTATCCAACATTATAGTCTGAAAAATATAATTAGTGCTGTATTATTGCCTTTTGTGCTATTTTGTTAATTGTTATGAACAATAATGTGCGTGTGTGTGTGTGTGTGTGTGTGTGTGTGTGTGTGTGTGTGTGTGTATATATATATATACACAGAATATTTATAAATATAATAGTAATACAAGTTGTTTATAAAGAGATTTTCAACCATTTTTTTTCTAGTATAATAACATATAGATGCCCCACCCTTCAATAAGCTTACATTAAAAATGTTTTAATAACACAAAAAAATGATTATTTATAGCTATAGTTTGATCATTCTAGAAGGCAACTGCAACTTCAAATTGTTAAAGGTTAAACCCATACAGCACAAAGTATCAGTAGTAAAGACTATCTTATCTCTTTCATTTTAAACTGTTGACAGTTAATAAAACCACTATAAGAAAGTGATTTCAATATTTTGAACATGCAGTTAGCAACTTCTTTTCCTATGTAATAATGGGCTCCATTTACTAAATTGTGAACACTTCGTTTTCTGTAGATAAAGACCATTTTTCACCTGAAAATGGTCTTTATCTCCTAAAAATGAAGTGTTTACTATTTACAAAGCTATGATTGTCATGGAAACAATGGCAATCTATAGCTGCAGTACCCCCGATCGCCAGCCCGCTCTGATGAATGTGGGCCGGCTGATCATTGTATTTACTAAGTATCAGCATGGATTTTAACAACTCTATATAACGCTATCTTCTTTTCCCCATAATATGCCCCTTTTCCTCCCCCTAATAACTGTTATTAGGGAAAAGAAAGGGGGGGGTATGTATAAGGAGACCGCTGGAATACACAGATTAGGTGTGCAAGGTGCAGCGAGTTTGGATTAGTTAAATATCGCTTGATGCGCTATTATTAGTAAATGGACACCAATGTGCTTACGATTAAAAATCTCCATAGTCCCAATGTAAAAACATATGCTTTGTTAGAAACAAGACAGCTCCATCTAATGGCAGAAAATATTACATGCAGTCATGTTAACAAAATGTAAGATATTGAAAATTAGCAATATACATCGTAGACTGAAATATAATGTGTCAAGTTTACATTAAAGATTTAACTACCACAGTAAAAATGAAAGACCAGATCCATGTCACATGACAGCTGAAATCTCGCCGGCTAGATGCAGAATTCGCCCGTCTTTCTGGTAATGCGCATGCACATGCCGGATGTTCTGCAATGGATCTCCAGGTGTTCAGAACTGTCTGGAGATTCGTCCGATAGGGAAGTGCATCCCCTCCACCCGCCTAAACTCCATAACGAGGGCAGGGGGACCATTCATTTATACAATAGGGGTGGGTTTTAAAGGTTATGTGCGGATCAGTGGTCGGGAATCTTGGTGGGGCTTAAAATGTGACTGAAATGTTTAGCATTATTTTGGTGCTTGCTTTTTATATATTTCATCCCTGGACAATCTGTGGCTCTCCAGGTGTTGTGGAACTACAAATTCCAGCATGTGTTAATGGTATGCATAGTGGTATAGGCATAGCTGATACCTGAAGCAGCATGCTGGTACTCATAGTTTCAGGCGGTGTGCTGGGGCATTTTCCCCTAAGTCTCTGTGTAGAGTATAAACTTGATTTAAGCAACCAACACTTTGTGCAACTATGTATGTATGCGAGTCTGTTATGGCCTTTTTTGTGTTTTAGTAAAATAGGGCCAGATCCAGAGCTATGTTTCCATTACGTTTCTTCACGTAGCGTATTTACTATGCACTCCCCTAGACACTTCCCTTGCATGTACGTACTTTTGCCATTTTACGCTTCCCAAACCCTACCTTAACTTTACACAGCGTAACTCCTGATGTACATATAGGCCTGACGTACCTAACTGCCTTAGTACGCCCATACTGAGCGATTTAAATGCCTCACTCCGCCTCCGAAGCATGGGTGTCATATGGCTGGCACGCCCCTTCGTGCATTGGGACGCTGCTGATACGTGACTGGCCCGTACGCTATGAGTTAAGTGGCGTAACATCTGCCACGCTCATGCACAGTAAATACTAATGTGTGATTTTACATCAGCGGCAAGTGTACGTAGCCCTGGATCTACCCCATATTTTGTATAGTTTGTTCCGTAAATATTTCATGAAATTCAGTTTATTTCATTTAGTTCCATGATTATTTGATCAAGTAACTGTGATTTATTATTTAAGAGTATATAGTAGCAGAGCGTGAAAAATGACATGCTGTCAATTGTATTACTAAATCAAACTATGCAGAAAAATACAGTGTTATTAATTACAATTTGTTCTTTTTTTTATTTACTTGAATAATGTTCAATCCACTTTTCAATTTTATTTTTTCAGGACTACGGCACATGGCTCTTTTAAAAATGGTTGGTCTTGGAGTTGAAGGTGGTGGTGTTTTAGAACTGTATCCAATAAATGGTAAGGAATTTAGAATTTATGGATTTTGAAAATTAACTCTATCTAGTAGTGAGTTAAGTCACTACAATCAATTCCTACATTACTAACAGTATGGCACTAGAATAAAAATCTTGGATCAGTTATCTAAAGAGTTTGAAACTGTTATGGCACCACTGGAATTATCTGGGGTTTAGTACCAGGGTGGCCGCAGGAGGGAGACGATCGTTGCTTGCCAAGGCGCGGAGTCTAACGGTACCTGGTGTTCACTAGAGCCTCTAAAAGTGAGGATAGTCTGGGCTGCAGGTTTCCCCGCAGGTCACGGCCCTTGGGGCAACGCCCGGGAGAGGAAAGTGAATCAAAGATGGAGGTAAGGAAAGTAGAATGACCAGATAGAGAGAAAAGTGGGAGAAAGGCAGGATCACTAGCGTCTGACCTGAGACGGACAACAGTAAAAATTGAACAGAGACACTGGACCTGAAGGGGTTAATGGGACTAACAGGACAGACAGACAGACTGGGAAACTCACTCACACATTCAGACAGCGGGAGACCCCCGAAGGGATAACAAAGACAGGCACTCAGGAGAGAAAAGGTTAACACAGATGGGAATATACAGTAAGGTGAGAGAGCAGGACGTGGTACACAGGGAACAGAGGCAAGGCACTGGGCAGGAACAAGATAAGGCACTCAAGAAAGCAAAGCAAGCACTAGGCAAAGAAGGATAAGCGGTAAGAGAAAGCTAGAAGCACGGGGCAGCAGACGCTGTCCAGAGGTAACAAATGCCTAATAATTTTGATAAAGATAACCTTTCTCCTTGAAAGATTGTATATTGTCTAGCACTTTCTTCCAGCCTTATATAATATTTATTTAGCATTCTGTGGTTGTCATTACAGGAAGTTCCAGTGTTGAGAGAGAGGATCTTTCTTTCAACTTGGTAAAAGATATAAGAAACTATTTCCAGATCAGCCCTGAATATTTCTCTATGCTCCTAGTTGGCAAAGATGGAAATGTAAAATCCTGGTACCCATCACCTATGTGGTCCATGGCAATTGTATATGATCTCATTGACTCAATGCAGCTCAGACGGCAGGAAATGGCCATCCAGCAATCACTGGGGATGCGTTGTCCAGAAGATGAATACGGAGGATATGGTTACCATGGTTACCCACACCAAGGCTATGAGGAGGGTTATCAAGATGATTATCGACACCATGAGGGCTATTACCATAGATATCATGACTAACACATGACAAAAATATTTTCAATATGAAATTGAATCTGTAAATTGCATATGTATTTTCCCAAGATATAAAGACAATGGCTCATATTCTCAAATAGGCTAGGAGGGTGACTTACACAAATCCCTTGCATAGGTCCGCATGATATGTAAGTTTGGCGCATGTGCATGCCAGATTTTACGTAAGTTCTTCCATACAGAAATTTGTTTCATACGGAAGAATTTCCGTATAATGGGCCAGCCCCTCACACAGGCAGGGTTAGGTATGCTAATAGAGGGCAGGGGTGGGGAGAAGCAGTATAGTTAAGGTAGGGTCCTGGACGTTTAAGTGTCCAGAACTCCATAAGAAGGAAGGAGTGACAGGGGCGTGCACTCCCATCCTCTGTGCTTACTTACAGCGCTCCATACATACGTAAGTCGCATGGAGCTCTGAATTTGGTCCAATGTATATTTTTACTCTATGGGTGTTTTTAAGAAACAAATATTTAAGAATAACTTCAACTTTTCATCAATTTTAACTGACTTAGTTATGTTCAATTGACTTAATTCTTTTCATACTAAGAAAATGTATTTATTGGAAAACCTGTACAAGCTTAACATTCCTAAACATATCTGTTGAGTGGAGGGCAAAGATATCTATTATGTTGCAGCCATGTTACAATAACATTTCCATGCCCCTCCATCACTTGCGCATTTTATTTTGATTTTAACAATTTATTATCCTTGCATGTAAGTGGGTTTTTTTATTATCGTCTTAAGAGTAAAACAAAAATTGCAAATGTAAGGTTACAGTTTCTAACTTTGCTTTACTAAAATAAAGTACAGTCTTTAATGAAAGACTTTAGATGGCAAAATCATGTACACAAAAGCAGGACAGCATTCTGGGGACTTAGAAAGCCACCTTAAGTTCCAGAAGAGACTGCAAAAAGGCACAGAATCAATACCGTAAATTACCAACTGTCTGTTCCACAAGATGATAATATGGTCCCACAAGGATAGTCACAGGTGAATTCAGGCTACATACAGGCTCAAAACATATTGGTGCAAACAAATGGCTGTGACTGTGTGTAGATGAAAGATGCCAAAGCATAAATGAAAGCACTTCTATGCAAATATCTTTTATTTTATTTTTTTGTTTTATTTAATGGTGCTCTGAAATCTCATGTTTTATTCATGTGATGCCTTTGATGTATATTTTGTTTTCATAGTGTAGTATAGTAGTAAAATCCTAGAGCTTTGTACTTGTAGCTGTATCGTCTATGTACCTCGCTGATTACTGATTGGTTTATTGCTAAACATTTTAACTGCAATTTTCTATATGATGACAACTCTATATGATATAATATCATCACTGCTTACAAGTGATCACTACAGGTATTATGGTTAATAAAGTTATGAAATGGCTTTAAGGACTTTATACACCAAGATTGCATTGGCAAACTATATGAAGACGTAAAGGATAATCAAAGTATCTCAGGTGCTAACTCACACTGTTGCACACTGAATTGCTGGGTATGTACCGTATGTTCAAACATGTTGCAAATATGACAAAGACTAAAGCTGAAACTTGGATTAAAAGACAAAGAGGATAACGAGCTAAATAAAAGTTAACATTAATAAATGCCATGGAATACAATACAGCCATAAGAAACACAGTGGGGTATACAATCATCTGCAAAAGACTTTGCTTTTGAAATGTTAAAGCACCTGTAGTGTGAATCTATCGTTTAAAAGCAATTCATCAGGCAAAATTGTTGAACATTTTTATAATGATGTTTTTTGTGAAATTAGCAATTCAATGTGCAATTAAGTATTTACTAAATCAATAAAGATATTTTATTTCCAAATAAATGTAATGTTTTGTGTTGTTTTTGAAGATATGCTAATTCAAATCTGTAATTACCATGTTATTTAGATTCAGATGCACCAGTTTTATAGAACATCAAAATGTAGGTGTAAGTTTTAGACATCTGAGAGCAACTGGAAGTTTTTCATTGGTTCCAACCTCCCCCTCCCCCCCATCCTCCAGGTAATATCTGCTGATTGCATGTTTATTTCTAAACATGTTATGAATATTATAATTAGATTTATTACATTATTAGATTTAGTTATAAATACAATTCTATAAATTAGACTAGACACGAGCAGCACTCTTTTCTCTTAGCACTGGGCACAGATCATCTTGTTGTCACAACTGTCTACTTCCCTGTGAGTCTGACAGCAGTTCCGTGGTCAACCAGAGGGGTGCACCAAGATTTATCTTGCCTCCTGGCAACTCTGATGAAGTTATGCCACTGGCCAGGTGTCTGCTATTACCTGGCTCATTACCTTGGACCCCATATAGCTGCACTTCCAGGATATAAACTAGCCCATCTCAGCATTCAGGGCTGGTTCATTGTTGTCCTTACCTTAGTGGACTCTCTGTGAATGCTCTGTAATTCCATGTTGTCTTTGTGCCACACTTTTTAGTTTAAGTTTGCATTTCACAACTCTGCACTGTGTGTACTAAAGCCTCATTCAGTGAAGTCTCTGCATTCTTCTATCCTGCACTGTGCGTGCTCTGCAAGGTCCATTGTACCATACTACAGCTCTGCTCTTGTAGATTTTGGGCCAGATTTACTAAGCTGTGAGTTTGGAAAAGTAGAGATGTTGCCTATAGCAACCAATCAGAGTCTTGTTCTCACTTTCTTTTTACATACTAGTGAATGTCAGCTAAAATCTAATTGGTTGCTATGGGCAACATCTCCACTTTTCCAAACCCACAGCTTAGTAAATCTGGCCTTTTGTATCTTGTTACCTACCAGTGACAATGTGGACATTGGGCCTGATCCAGAACAACGCCTTTGAGCGAATATTAGCGCGGCGGAGACGTAAAATCGCTTATTTGTAAGTACTGCGCATGCGCACCATAGAAAATATTAGCGTAGCGTAATTGTGAACGTATGGGCCATTCACGTATGTGTCACGTAAATACTTACGTGTGGACGTGCCAATTTTACGTTACTCCAAAATACGTCTGAAATACGTTAAGTAGGCGGGGGGTTGTATTTAAAGTGTACAGTATGGGCGTGCTTAGCTGCGTAAATTTGTCTTGCCCATACATACGTGTGCGTATGACTGCGGTTACTTTGGCAAAAGTGAAGGTAGGGTTTGGAAAGCGTATCTTGACAAAATACGTACGTTCAAGGGGTGTGCCGATGGGAGTGTAACGAATTTACGCACACGAAAATACGCTACGCGAATAAACGTACGGCAAACGCAGTTCTGGATCTACCCCATTATCTAAAAAAAGAGATTCCGGTGCAAACCTCACTAACATTACATCCTTTACCTGTGTTTTGTTTCTACTGGATCCATCCTCCCACAGACAGCCTGACTCATAGGGATATATGATCCTTAAAATTTACACTCCATCTTCACATAAAATACAAATGACACAGAAGTCTGCATAGTATGGAGGGCGCCTAACACACCTTCACTGTACTATCTACATCTCCAACTCACATAGCGGAAACGCTTTCCACTTCCTGTCTCCACCATCCGAAATGGTCTTAGGACAGAACTCTGAATCCAGATCCATTATAGGAATGCAACGTTCAGACATGTTCAGTTAACAATAAGCAGATGTTTTTCGATCATATCGATTAGGCATGTCAAATCAAAACCCCAGCTGAGCCAAACAATCAAAATCTAAGATTGTGTGGGCCGCAAGAAAATTAAAAAGTCTAATCCAGCCTCCCCAGTATTTCCCATGTGTCTCCAGCCTCCCTTCATTCATGTCTCCAGCTTTCAGTATTCCCCATTCATATGGCTCTAGTTCCCCATTATTTCCCATTCATATGGCTCCAGCTCCCCAGTATTTTCCATTCATAGGACTCCAGCTCCCCAGTATGACCCATTCATATGGCTCCAGCTCCCAGTAATTCCCCATTCAGTAGCCCTCAGCCTCCCGTTTATATCTTACTTACCTTTGATGCCTTCCGTCTGTGTCTCTCCTCCGCGGTGCGCGCTGTCTTCCAGGTCTTCTTTGTGACGTTGGCATGTCAGTGTCATATGCATAGCCAAAAATGATTCTGTTTCTTGCTGATGGCCGATGCAGCAGTTAGAAGGGGCCACAAAATAAAAGCATTTGGGCCGCATAAGACCTGCAGGCAGCGAGTTTGACATGCCTGCTGAAGAGCCAACTAAGATTTTCAGATATTATTTTTATTGTCATCATGTATTTTGTAATATGAAATTTATGATAATATTTAATGTTATTTAGTATATTTAATATAATGGTATACTTAGAAGAGGCATATGTTTACTGTACTTTATTTTAAAAATGACTCCCTAGCAACCTCGCTCATACAAGTTCTGGTTTATGCATTACTTTATTCATATTCAAAATTCCTTTGTAACTATTTACTGATTTGACAAGCCTTTAGCTTAGCCAGACTTAGATTCGTAACTAACATAGCAAAGTTTTATCTGTTATACTTTATACTTTTTTTATGATGAATATATAAAGTATTTGATCTAAATGACATATTTCACTTTACTAGTCGCATAATTTAACTTTGAAAAAAAAGTATAAATATACAAAGGACGGCCCACATTCAGTGATGCAGAGAAAAAAATACTTCAGTCCATAATTGTCTGTGCTATATATATATATACTTCTATCACAAATCTCAGAGACTGATAAACTTAAGAAATACAAGGTAGTAAAAATGTGAATGTCTGCATTAGCTGTGTTTATCTCTCATTTTTCTAAAATAAAGAAAAAAGGAACATATATCACTGTTAGTACTGGCATCAGTGTTATGCATTCCCTAGTATTGTAGAAAGCAACAATCCTCTTTAGCTGCTTGTCAACTTGAAGCCGCATTGTCAGACCCATCTTCTGACTTTTTTTGTGTGCAATTAATATAGGATCTTTTATTTTAGCTTACCTTTTATGCTTAGTGAATAGTAAAGTCTTTACATTACATTACATTGATCAACAAAACGTTTATTTTGTTTTGCCACAAGAGTTCATGTAAGTGCATTGCATAGAGTTTTCTGTGCTAAATTCAATCAAGTGTTCTAGAATGACTATCATGTAAGGATTTTGATTGAGACCCAATCAGTTGTAACAAGACAGGCAAGTCAGACAAAATGTAGATGGATAGGCTTTCCTGCTGTGGTTTACCTATGGAGCATCCCTTATAAGTGTTGAGCAGCAGTACTGGAAATCCACTTGCCCTGATACTGCTTTTCCAACATTGAGAAAGTCCTGGTGGAACCGTTCACCATGCACATTACTGACTGCCCCAAATTGGCTGGCAATGAGAAAGTGTGAGTCTAAGAAGCAGACCTTAAGAGACATGCTACAAGCAATGGTCTTATAATACTTTAAGAGATGGTCCAGCATCTCTTTAGTGCTTACAAAGATCCCCTCTTTGAGTTTTGCCTCACTGACACTTGGGTATTTCTTTCTTACGTAGGCAAATTTAAGCCCACTCTGAACCAATGTTTTCATGACAATTTTTTTCAACACCCAGCTTTATATGGAATGGAGACAGATAGATTTTCTCTGGATCAACAAGTGGGGCACTGACGACTTTCTTCACTCCCAGGTTGAGTGAGGTTTGCTTGGGCCTCTGCTTCTGAATGCAGTGATTATTACAGTTTCTGTAGTCCCACTCACACAGAAAACAGCAGTCTGTAAACTCAAGCTGCAGGCTCAACAAAAGACTTTCAAGTCATCACAGACATGCCATTGGTGGTCTTCTGATTTGATCTTATTCAACAGTAGCTTCATGCTCCTGTGTGTTTTCTTCATAGATGCCGTATGAGAGATTCAAATTTCAGATAAAGTCATAGAGATTTATTTAGCTTAATAAAGGTGGTGTAGGAGATGAACTGGGAGACTCAAAGCTTAGGTCAAGACTTGCCCGATCATCACCATGCAGGCTTCCTTTCTTGTTCATCTGTATGAGGCTTTGGCACAGGAATTGCTTCGAGCTTCATGATGGTGGATGGTAAATCTGGGTATGTAATGGTGTGCGTTGACTTGAATCTGATGCCCTGAATGTTCCTCAGGCAAAAGCGGCAGTCTGCGCAGTGGTCTTTCCGTTCCCTCCAAGTGTTTGGAACAGTGAAATTCATGAGTTCTTTGACCAGCTTGGGAGGAAAAAGACAAAAGTCAGACAGCAAACATGAGGGACCCAGTCTTTGGGCCCGACTTTGCAACCAAAGTAAAGCTTATAGCATCGCTTCACGCTCAGCGCTACATCGTTGATCTGGATCAGGCCCTTTGTCACCGACTTTGCAACCAAAGTAAAGCTTATAGCATCGCTTCACTAGTGTAGTCAAATGCCGTAACTGCCATTTACCTCTACCACAGAAGTAGCAAAAAGAGTCCGGACATTCAACACACCTTCAAGACAATGTGGCGCTTGGAATAGAAACATTGCAGCATTCGTGGTTCACTCAAAAGACAGCAGAGAAACACCGCACAGTATTCATGGATCCAGCAGGAGGCAGAGAAGCACAGCGACCATGATTCCATCAGGAGAAACACAGTGCAGTATTTACGGGTTCCTCAGCAGAGAAATGAATTGTCCATACAGGTGGGCATAACTTCAAAACTGTGGGTAAAATAATCTATGATTATTCAAGAAGTCAGTAGAGAGAATACATTTATATTAACACATGAGAAGCTCTGTGTCACGACCCTGACCTCGCCTGAGGCTTTCGTGACTTATCTGGGGCTCAAGGGGTTAATCACAACAGCCACCTGCTCTGCTCTACAATGACTAATACCCCTTCTCCCACCCCAAATTATTACCAATGAACTGCCACCACCAAGGCTATTCACAGGAGGCCTTCGGTTCTCCTTCACCCAAATCACACACAGTTATGCTTTACCAAAATTATCATCAACACAGAATTACATCTTCT
>WWET01001626.1:1048-27698 GCA_011038615.1 Limnodynastes dumerilii
TAAAACCTGGGGTTCTATGGTCAGCCAAAGGGCCTCAGTTTTTTCTCCAATACACCCTATTAAAGTAGACTTTAACTCTTCCTTAACATACAATAATACTCCTCCTCCAATTTTTCCTACTCTATCCTTTCTAAATAAATTATAACCCGGTATAGCTAGGTCCCAGTCATGATTTTCATTGCACCATGATTCTGTGATTCCCACAATATCTAGATTATCCCTTGCCATTATTGCGATTAATTGCGATTGTTGTTCGGCATTACAATAATACTGACCCTAAACCTAATCCTAACGCTAACCAGAAACCGGAGACAGCAGAGCGCAGCACTGGAGGTAATCCAGGGAGAGCAAATATCAGGTTGTTGAAAGTCGACCTTTTGGCAGTCTATCCGTGCCAAAAAAAAGTTTTTCTAAACACAAATTCTGTCTATACACCAACATTAATTGCTGGAATGCCATATACTTCCCATACATAATGCCATAACAGCAGTAGCATTGTACACGTGTTACAAGTTATAACAAAAGAAGCTGGGAAACATAGCTCTCAAATAATCAAGAGCTTACTGGAGTCCAGAAGAATATTTCTTTGTTATTATTTAACATTTTTAATATAAAAGAACTCAACACAGGGAAAAAAAAAAAGATGCACCATACTCCAATACCTTTTTTTCCCAATTATTATTAAATAACATTCAAAAACTTATTCAAACAACCAATGTATGAATAACCATCCATATAATATACTAGTACAATAAAAAGGTCTTTAATAAATATTCTTTGGAACTGAAAACTAATCTCCCCATTTAATCGTGGTTTAGACAAGCTCACGTTTCAATTACAAAGGACAATTGGCAAATGCTCCGATATTGAAAGAGTAAGTTATTTAGACTGGTATCATTTATTTGTTATTAGAACTTTATTTTCACTGTTATTAATAATAAAAAAAGTGTGGGTTTTTAAGGGAATTAGAGTATATTGATTCTTACCATAGGAACACATTTTGTCGATCCAGCCAGCCCTATTTCAACAACGTTACAGCCGCCAGTTGAATTTCCGCTTCTATCATTACCAAACTGCTTGGCACATAGGAAATTGCTATTGGGAACAGGTACCTATTTGAACCTGTTCCCAGTAGCAACAGGCTGCAGCAAGTTAATGAACGGTTAGGGCTCAAAAAGGGGAAGGATAGGCTGCAGGAAACAGGTTTAGGGGGGGATTAAGGGTAGGGCTATGATGCAGGTTGTTACCCGGCGGATAACTCTTCAAGAGTCTCATCACCGCCACTGTAGAAAATGGAGATTGCCAGCAGCCGTCATTCAACTGCCGCACGGCGGTCTGTCGCGAAACTGAGCATATTACTGGCAAACCATGCCCTAACCATATACCCAATGTAGCAACCCTTGTACCCAAATTTATAAGATTTTTTGGTTTTCATTTTATATCATGGGGAGGGGGTGGAACTTGATTTTGGAATAAACACTTTGAAACATATGAGAAACATATTAGTTTTGGTGCACTCACTTCCTATGTAAATTAAAAGCATTAAACTTTATTCCTATTTATCAAAACGAACATAGTTTATGAGCATAAAAAGGTGAAACATTTATTGGCAGTGAGGGTCCAGTCCATTGTCACATCTGTGCGAGTAATACAGAAACTAAGAAACAAAAAAAATCATCTACAAGCAGTGATGCCACATACAGAGAGCTCACACAGTAGATTTCCGGGATGATGGAATAAAATATTGCAATATTAATAGGAAGCGATTCTGCTCTACCTGCATGGCAAGCAAATAAAAGAGCCCAGAAGAATGAAACATAGAGGTGGGTTTGTAAGAATGATCTCAGCTCGGCACTTAGGCAGAATCATGGGCTGCTGCTTTAGAAAAAGACACCGATTGTTACCATCATTATGACCAAGTAAAAAGCGTCAGCGATCCCCTCATCACACACACACCATCTTTTGTCTCCTGAAAGATGAAGAAAGGACGCACAGACAGCATTTTTGACCTTCTCTCATAACTTGCTTTGATCTTTGTAAAATTACAGATGGGAATTTCTCAAGCAATCCACAGCCTTTTATCCTCACTGAAGGAAAAATGGCCAAACAGCGTACCATGGTAGCGTTTACTTGATTAATCCGATGGCGGGACAGGACGCAACGCTCATGTGTACTGGTTGCAGGGAGCAGTGGCAAGCGCAGGATTTTGAAAGGGGGGTTTCCAATTTGTGTAATACACGTGGGATATATTAGTATAGCTGCCGACATTTTGGAGCCCTAAAACGGGACAAATAAGATTGTTGCATCCCGCCCAAGCTCTGCTCCTGCCCCACCCCCACCGTCACGCTGCACAAGGCAAAAATTACCGTGTGTGTGTGTGTGTGTAAAATTGTAAAGTGCTACTTAATATGATGCACTGTTAAAAAAGAAAACATATGTAAAATTAAAATACTGATAATATGGTTGTACTATCTGACTGCCATGGCACGCAAGACGTCCATTAACGTTCTCTGTGAACGCAGGACGTTTATCATGTAGATTTGAAAATAAAAATTCTACATTAAGGAATTGCATTGGTTATTGACTGTAAAAACCTGTTTGATATTTTTTTTAGGTAATTTATAATTTACCTTTTTCACACGTTAAAATATTAGTTTTATATTACAGGAACAGATGTAATAGCAGTATAGAATGCATTAATAGAGCACATTACACAATGGACCAGAGCCTGCGCCAGTGTATAAGCATTGTTGAATTAGTTGTGACCCATTCACCATCTCCACCTGCTTTCTTATTGCAGCACAGACCAGATCCATCTTCCTCTATATCAGTCTGCCTCACATGGCCGCAAAGCCACGCCCCCTTTTTTACATCACTTTTTGCCAATTTTTTTAATATTCTCAGGACGTTTATCATGTAGATTTGAAAATAATAAATATTCTACATTAAGGAATTGCATTGGTTATTGACTGTAAAAACCTGTTTGATATTTTTTTTAGGTCATTTATAATTTACCTTTTTCACACGTTAAAATATTAGTTTTAGATTACAGGAACAGATGTAATAGCAGTATAGAATGCATTAATAGAGCACATTACACAATGGACCAGAGCCTGTGCCAGTGTATAAGCACTGTTGAATTAGTTGTGACCCATTCACCATCTCCACCTGCTTTCTTATTGCAGCACAGACCAGAACCATCGTCCTCTATATCAGTCTGCCTCACATGGCCGCAAAGCCACGCCCCCTTTTTTTACATCACTTTTTGCCAATTTTTTTTATATTCTCAATGCAGGGGGGCAGAGGGGTTGGGGTTTGGATGTTTCTGGGCAACCAGAAACCCCCCGCCCCCCTGATTGCGCCACTGAGGGAAGATTAATTCGAATTGTATTCAAAAGGTGTTAAGCGTCTTAAATCCTTATCCAGACTTCTGAGTTGCCCCCATTTTAAACAACTTGGAAATTTGTAGGTAGGGCCCATGGCTCGCTAATTCCATGCGTGCGTGAGGAGTGGCCTCATCTCCCCCACATGGCAGCCTATATCTGAGCTGAGCACAGCAGCAGCATCGTAACTCCGCATTTGGCCTAATAATTAAATTAATATGAAAAATTCTAGAATGCAAGTTTTGGAAGTCTTTGGCTCCCCCCCCCTCATTCATGTGCTCCAGACCATTGCTGGATCTCAACAGAAGCACGTTTTTGCTGCAACAGTTCACTAAAACAATCTGTAAACTATACATAAGTATATACTTTCATCTTCTGTTTACTAAAGCATTAGCACGTGTTTCCCAGACTGCTTAAACTGCAAAAAATGTTTAGTTCTACTGCTGTGAAAACAGAGCTTCCTTTCAAACAGAGCCAATACTCTATTGTCACCCAAAGGAATAAAAACAAGCCATCCACATAGTAATCTAAGATTCCCGTGATTTAATGTAATGATGTCGCCATCAGTAATATAACACAACCTCCCGACCCTACTTTATATTTTTTGCAAATGGAGAAAATATAATCAGACACAATGTAAAACGCGTTTTGCCTAATGGAGAACTTATTTGCAGGCTACAAAACGACTATTTATACAGAAAAGAAAAGTTACATGGGACAACAGCATTATTCTGAGGTCTTGGAACAGTGTACACAAAATACACACATGGGATGTTACATTATCTAACAACCACATTGGCATAAATGTAGTAAAATCACAAAACCTTTACATGTTATTTCTGCAACACAGTAATGCAACAATGGCCATGATATAATGATTTGCATGCAACAAATCGCATCATACGAGAGCCAAATGACCTACCTATACCATAGATGACATTATTACCTCTACTAAAAAGCTGTGGCTATTCCTGCATTTATTTTATTCTCACGTTACACTACTAAACAAAACAGACTCCGGGCTTGATTCAGATGTAATTTTTCTGAAGACAAAATAAAGTGGTAAAGACAGATTAGATGGAAGGTGCAGAAGAAAGAATACATATCTTAAGTTTGGATGATATTGTGGCACCTTATAAATAAACGATGATAATAATAATAATGGGCCGGATTCAGATTTAGTAACGTCAGGTGACTTACGCACACAAGGTGCGCCCTCCAGATGTTTAACCCCTAGCGTAGCAACAATCGGACAGAACTTTGTTCCATCCGAGCCCATTTGCGAGGAAATGGGCTATGCTTACCTTCCGCCCGCTAAAGCAGACGGGGTAAGGCATGTGAAGTGTGGGAGGGGGCTCCCACACTAGTGGATCAGCCGTCGTACGGACCGCTGATCCGTCCGACACATTTAATGCAGGCTTGAAGCCCGCATGACAGAGGGGAGTGACAGGGGGTGTGCACTCCCCTGTCTCGTGTAATTACAGGCACCTGCACGCATGGAAAGCGTGCGCGAGTCTGAACCTGGCCCAATATCTGGATCTCAGAGAGAAGGAACTAATAGACTAAAATAAGCACAATGGGGAATCCGTTTGTGCTACTGATCACAAATTTGGCTAAGATAAAATATTTGCACACATGACCACACCTGTATGGGCTTTTATTAAAGAGGTGTTCAACTGAGCAAAGGTTCTCAATTTGAAATTTGTCTGCAAAATACAAGAATACATATAACATCCAATGAGGCCCCTAGACCCAAATGCTTTTAGAACTTGTGGAAGCGTAAACACCCATCAAAAGTTTAACTGATCTGATATTTGTCCTGTAAGGAAGAATTTACAAGGTAAGGTTCTCATTTTAGAAATCCCCTTTTTTTGTTTTTGTTTTTTTAAACAGACATTCTTTAATCTACCTGCCTGGGAAGCAAAAATCTCCAACTGGTGGTTCAGAATGCAAAGCAAAGAAACCGGTTGAGGCAGCCATTTTCTGAGTTGAAATTGTATACACATTGTATATATTTTTATTTATACATCCTGTGTTAGTTTTTTTTTTTTTGGGGGGTGGATACAACAAACAAGTGACATCACCGGGACAAAGCAAATCTCCTTTGAGGACGCATTAGTTCAGAATAAAAACCATAGGCTGAATACTATGAGTTATCAGCATTGTTTGCTTGTAGAATACTCCTATTTTTTATTATTATTGCAGCGACACTATATCAAGTTACATGCAGTTGCTATGCAACAGATAGATGTATTTGACAATACGCAATACCATGTGATCACCTTAAAGTACCACTTATGGGAAAAAAAAAAAATGGTACTCAATTTTAAAAACCATTGTCTTGAATGAACCAATATGTCCAAGACTAAAGCCATTTAATGGTTCAACGCAAAGGTAAAATACTTCACAAGAATATTATTGGTAAGGAGACAAGGAGGATATTACTGCTAAGGAGACTAAATTAAGTGCAATAAAAAATACCCAACAACTTTACTTTTCTTGCCAATTCAATTTAAGTGAAGGATAAAAAAAGAAAATTATATCTATATCTCTCTCTATCTCTAGCATTAAAAGTCATCTACAGATTTACAATCACACTCAAATCTTATTTGACAACCAATTGTTCGGTAAGGTAATTTGCTTTAATAAAACCAGACACTGGTCAATATTTAAGACGTCAAAATTATAATAAAAACAAAACTTACAGGAGTTTGATAGTAATTTACAAGACAATTGAATACATTTAGATACAGAGGTAGAAATTCGCTATACAATGTTTTCTAGCTATATATTTTTTTTTTAATTCAAGGCACAACTGTAAAATGTTTTCTATACAAAACATAGAAAAAAAATGTAGTTTTATTTTGTAGAACACATACACACACAAAAAAAATCTTTACATCTCTACAAATTTCACATGTACAAATATATGGACCACACATAAGATGCTGGTTTGCAGCAAAGATGTTAGTCTAATTTTTTATGCAGTATTCAAGCCTCTAGAGCCCAGAAGCAGACCATGAAAATGTAGAACTACACTTATCAAAGCATTTTCAATGTGAACATTTAGCTCAACAGAGGCAGCCATCTTGTTTGCTTAACCAAGATAAGGAAATCACTTGAAATCAGTGACAAGTCACTGAAACTCTGCTTCTAGAGCAAAGACTTCTGTGTACTGGTTACACAGTCCACAAAAAGCCTGCTTAAAGTTTTAAACCTTTAGTGAACCAATTATTACCAACTGATTAACTGTAGTAATTTTTGATAGAACATACTGTGTAATGAAAATACTTGTTTTTGAAAGTATGCACTGTGTTCTGAAGAATGCCAATAAAGTGGAGGCAGCCATTTTGTGGGCTGAATTATTATTCAAATATCAATTTACGATGCTACAGTGACCTACACAATTTACAAAGTTAAAAATTCACTGGTGACATAGTAAGTAACGTTACCATAAATAGAGATTCAGCTGACAATAATGGATTACAGAAATACATTTTAAAAAAAGTTCCATTATCCTCTAATGACAACCACAAGATTTTTCCTTAAGCATCCTTTCATTTATGCCAATTTTTTTGTGTTTAAATGTTAACTGAACAGTGCAGTTGAAGAATTAGGTTTGGTAAGGTTTATGGTTGTTTAGTAGCGCTACATTTATGCTTTCCATACATCTTTTGTTGGTCACATTTTGTAAATACTCTAGTTAAATGTACAGTGTGTAAAACAAGAGTGGAGGAACCATGTATGAATTCAGAGTCCAGCCATGAATGAAGAACAGAACAGATGCACAGCAGTTTAGAATAACCAAAACAAAAAACAGCCACGTACAATATGCCGATGCAAAAGTGCCTTTCCCGAGTCTTTATGTGTGAGACTGTTCAACAATAAAGAGCAGCCTAATCACAAGATAGTTACACTAACTGAAATAAAAATTAGATTCCATTTTTAGCTTCATTATTGTTTGTGGCTTGTTTCCTTTGAGCAATAAAGGGGTACATGCACTTGTCTGCTCCCAGGAAGCGATACATACAGACCACAGCTTCGAACGGAAGGATGCTGCAAGAAAAAGAAAGAAAGCTTGCATGTTACATTTGCCAATTTGGTGAAGTACAGCACTGAATATACACCCCTGACCCAGCATAATACAAAGGTAGTCAGCAGTTAATAACCTGTCAGGCATTAAACAGTTTGTGTGAAATCAAAGTTCATACTCTACACTTTGCCAGCAGGGTCTGTGGTTTCTAGAATAGATTTATTGTAGCTTCTGTTGCATTAGCAGTCTCCAAGGACTGTAATGTTATTAACAATATAGGGGAATGTGTAAGCTGGTCTCTTTACCCACAGTGCTCCAAAGAGGTAATCCCGAATTTAAGGCACCCCATAAGAATACCTTTAGCTTCTTGTGGCTGCTGTCTACTGTAATAGACACTGAATATAGTGTCTTCCTACTATGGAAGTGCCTTATGGACGTACATGTAAATCGCACTTGGGGACATACGCACGGAAATCAGACATACAGAAAAATTTACATAAAAGTGGGGGGGAGCATTTAAATTAACAAATGGAGGTGTGGTTATCAAGAATCGTACGGACGGAGCACATATAAGCACGTAAGTACACACGTTTAGAACACAGTGGTCTAAAGTGCCCGACCACACGTCCAGGAGAGAGGGGAGTGTCGCGGTCGTTGGTGGGTGTTTACTTGCAACATTTTGGATAAATTAGATTGTCCCGATTGGTTCACATGGATGCAAGTGCAGATGAATTCTAGAGGGTAATTTCAGAACTTTGGAATTTGTTATATTACCAAGCCTGAACTACAAGATAAAAAAATATAAAAAAAATAAAACACTAAAAAGGATGGAAGATCAGTCCTGGAGTACTGGTGAAAAAAAAAAAATCTGGACTAGTTCGGGGCATGACATTCAAGGTACACACTGGATGATAAGGAAGTCAGAGGAGGAAACCCCAGCTACCTTTTCATGCAGGTCACAATGTACATGAGACGAGGTGTGCAGATCATTGGTTGGTCTGTAAGGATGGCTCTAGTGGCTTGCTTCACACAGTAATCTGGTTTCAAGGGTGGGAGGAATGGCTCAATTTCTTTCCTGAAAGATAAATGTTTCAGTGAGTTTTATTTACACATTCCAGCTCCATGGCTGTCTCAATCCTTCATAACAGCGATAGAATAATGAGGTGCACCTGGATGAGAACTGGTTGGCTGCCCGTTAGATATCGTCTGGAGTTGCTCAACAAAAAAAATAATAAATAATGGGAAGGCTGGTGAATCCCTACCTCAGCAACACTTAAATATATAGAGGGATTTGTAGTTCAGTGCCAAGCACGTTTTAATCCTCCTACAGTACCTAATGCATATATGCCAACTTTCCAGAAACATACAGGGGACTTATGCACTGTTCCTGCACTCCCAGGGAAACAGGCTACCGTCCCACATTAGCCTTACAGTGGAACATAATGTTGCAAACTGTCCTCATCCAATGTAACTCCAAATAAAAAAAATAAATAAATAAAAAATGTTAAACTATTTTTGTATCCAGGTGCGTTTAAAAATGATATATAATACATGTTATGTATGACATACACAGGACTATTCTTCTTTTTGCTTCCATAAGCATCACCGCCCCACTTGCCAGTGTTGTGCTCTAGCCTGTGGCCAACCACAATTATAATGCTGCAGTGCCCCTCATTGGCTAGTTAATGCATTAACTTAGAGCTGTCCATTTTTTAAGGTTTACATCATTCCAAGTAGATAAGGGAAGACATGATTCCATCAAATAGAACATCTCCCTAGAGCAAAAACATACATGATCCTAATTCACCATGCCCCTATGCCAACAAGCCCAAATGATAAAATACTCAATACATCCAATATTATCCCTAGACACAGATAATGATAACATGGTAATGGGTAGTGTCCCACAGGAGTATTATCACAACAAATTGTGGCCGGTGTGCTTATTTTAGAGGTTACGCCCTTTGACATGGCATTGTAAAGATGCATTGTGGCTTACTCCCTTTCCTCCATATTTCAGTGTGTTTGTAAGACAGCAGTAATCTAAAGAAATGCTTCGACGACAAATTAGATTAAAAAAAACAGCGTTACTGCATCAAGGACGCAGCAATAACCGTCTCTCCGCTAAAGGCACTAACCTGATTCTGCAACCCCGGAACATGCCTGTGTCCACCAGATAGGGACAAACTAAAGTAGTTTTAATCCCATCTTTGTCTGCAGCTTTCAGTTCATGGCTAAGAGACTCGTGGAAACCAACAACGCCGAACTTGCTTGCGCAGTAATCCTGTGTTTTAGAGAGGAGGGGGGGGTGAGTTTAAAACAAAAATTAATAAATAAAAAAATGCATACATTTGTGTTTCTATTTTTTACTGACTGTTAAAACAGTTCTAAGATAAATAAAATACAGTGGTAGCCATTTTTATTTATTTTTTGTTCTGCTAATTTGTGTTTTGTTTTAATAGTATTTTTGTATATAAATTAGAAAAAAAACATATAGCCACACATGGTGATTGTACTTACAAATAATCTATCATCATCATCAGCGAGCAATATTGCAAGTACCCTCTACCTAATTGGTTCATATACCAAGCCCCAGTCCCTTAACGTTATAGATCTTAATCCATGTGATTTGTTTGTCAACTAGAACAGGACACAAAATATTCTGTAACATAACAAGACAACGCGACTTACCTCTACACCCGCAGTGCTGAACAAACCCAGTGAACTGGCAACGGTAACAATATGCCCATGATTCATTTCCATCATTTTGGGAAGAAATGCCTTTGTGGTCTGTAAAAGGGAGAAAGCATATTATCAGTTAGTTAAAGCACAAAGGCTCATTTGCACTATTATCTAAGACACTGCATGCAGCCAAAAGGGAGATTAGCTTAACAACAGCGTTTACCATCTGTCCACTATGTAACAATAGCATGGAAAGTGATGGTGCCAGTCATATATCCTGCAGTGTCCAAGTTAAAGCAGCTTCCTGGCAGATATCAGGCTACAGTATATTACAATGAAAGAACAACAACAACAACAACTAAAGTATATTTACTCCTTCAAATGCATTCATTTTGATTTGGTTTCCCCAAGTAACTGGGAACTGGTATAAAGCTCATTTATTAAGATGTGCAGCGTTTGACTTCCAGATACAGACTTTATTTTTTTCTCCCCAGGACTTTATTTTCCAACTTAAAAAGGTTTGATTTTAATAGAACTACAATATAAAACAAAACAAATTGCTGGAAAAACACAATCCAAGATTAGAGATTCCCAATACTATAGAAAGATAATCTACAATACAAATATAAAAATGTGTGTGTGTGAGAGTGTGTGTGTGAGAATGTGAGTGTGTTAGACATTATAAAATCCAATACCAGCAACTGCTCTTCAAAATGTTCTAAAAGTCCATTAGTAAACACAAGAAGAGATAAAAAAATATTGTCCCCAATATAAGGTCAGTGTATTTTACACGCCCGGGGCTAGATTTACCAAACTGCAGAAAAGAGAAAAAGATGGAGATGTTGCAGATGGAATCGGATTGGTTGCTATGGGCAACATCTCAACTTTTTCTTTTACGCAGATTAGTAAACCTGGCCCCTTGTGTTTACAAGTTTGAAGTCTTCCAAAATGTAGTTCACATTCCCTTTTAAGTACCAGCCTCCTGGGCGTAGGCCCCTGTCACAAACGGCCCTGAACTGACTGGGGAAATCGATTGCTTCTGCCTCGAAGAGGTGAACAAGAACAGTAAGAGTCCCCAGTGAGGTTACTCCAATGGCGGGTCTGGCATACTCACCCGTTCAGGAAAAAAAAAAAAATCTAAAATGGCTGCTATTAGAAATAGTGACAATCAAAAAAACATCTTTCGGCTGTCTCTACTTCGGAAAGACAGCCATCATAGCAGGGACTCCCAACGCAGCCACCTATACACAGGAGGCATCCATTTTGTGAGCAAATGTTCTCAAGATAGCAGCCAAAAAGTTTATGATTAACCTATTCATCAGGGTCATGTGAGAGGGATAGATCTTTTTGCAGTGTTTGTGTGTGTGGTGGTAAGGAATGAAAATTTTACACTCATACATGTAAACCATTTGCAGACCCCCCCACCTCCACACACAAAGTCTTGGCCCAAATGGCTTTATTGAAATGTCCTTAGAACTAGGCCAACAAAAACAGGTAGTTTTCAGATCTCTTTGCACTTTTAAAGGATTTCCAAGTAATTCTTTGAAGCATACTTAATTTCTGACTAACAAGATTATCACTGTGTCCCCTGAAATCAAATCTGCTGTAATTTCTTACTCTGCTGGTGCCAACTGCTGAGCACAGAGTAATCATTGTAACTTAATCAACAAACTCCTGAGAACCATCTTGTGTTTGTTTAAGATCTAACAAAGTTCTGTGATCGCACCATGTCCTTCCTTCCAACACAGCTTTGTTACGGCACTTGCCAATTCAAAAACAAAGTATTGGAGGGAAGAAGAGGTCTGCGGAATATATATCTATCAGAGAAAGTGGGAACGTTTCCAAAATAAAAACAGATATTTGTATACTGCAAATCATTAGCTCTGGTACATGCATTCCAAAATGTTTTTATTATTTTCTATAAGCAACTCCACATGTCCTTTTACAGACTAGTTCTGCAGGTGTTAAGCAACTAATCCATGCTGGCTAGCTACGCACAAAAGCAGAAAAAGGCGGCTGTAAAGATAGACAGCTGCCAAGAAGCCCAGATTACCAGATCCCCACAATTCCGCTGTCTTTGCCATTGAATGGCCTGACTATTTATCTTCCTGTGTTTGTAGAAAATTAACCAGTTATTTTATGAAAAATAAACATGTATGCAGACAAATACATAACCCAGTCATTGTTAAAAGGAAATTCTCATCTAAAGGGCACAACCAAACGCCCCCCCCCCCCCACTATCTAAAATGTGAACTAACAGGGAAGCGTGCAGGCAATACAAGTTTTAAAAGTCCCCAGTGCATTAAAGGGGATATTTATTTGTGGTGCACACATGCAGAAATAAGCTAAAGGGAGGTCATCCCCAAAGCCATAGTTTTCCTGTCAGCTATATGAAACAAGGGGATCTACTTGAAGACTGCTTCAGATAATGAAACTCCTGGAGAAGGCATAGGCACTTCAGTGTCATGAAACTACAATTCCCAGCATGATCCAACAGCATACCTGCCAAATGTCCCTTTTTTGCAGCACTGTCCCCTTTTGAGGCCTAGAAAAACTGGGGTGGGCTTACTGTCCCATTTTCAGCAATGTAAATGTTGGGAGTCATGCAAGAGCATAGGCCAGTGGTTCCCTAACTTTCTCAGTTAGAGGCACCCTTAGGGTCTCCATATTTTCAAGGCACCAGCAAGACAAAAATAGAATAGGATACAATAGGAAATAGAAACATTCCGAGGCACCCCGGTGAGAGCGTCGCGGCACCCCAGGGAGCCCCGGCGCACAGTTTGGGAACCACTGGCATAGGCATAGTGGACACCTATGTATGCATGTTCTAGAGCAGGGGCTCTCAACCAGTGGTACTATCACCACTGGTGGAACTTGGACCATTGTCAGGTGGTACTCAGGGCAACTGGCCAAGGTTAGAAGGAAGTATGATAACAAATGGCCAAGGACATAATTTATAAAATGTCTTGATATTTTGGGGTTAAATGGCATAAATACAAGACACACCTTAAAATCACTACAAAAATATATGTAAACAAAAACAGAAAATATATCTGTATGGGTCTGCAAGATATTCAAAGGGGGTTGAGAACCACTGTTCTACTATAGTACCATTGGACCATTGTCAGGTGGTACTCAGGGCAACCAGTCAATGTTATAAGCATGATACCAAATGGCTGGAGACATAATTTATATAATATCTTGGGGGCTAAATGGCATATTTATATAAATGCACCTTAAAAATACATATATGGGTCATGGGTATGTGTATACATGATTTGCAAAGTGGTACTTGACATGATTCCATAGTGGGTACAGGTACTCTCCAAAAAAAGATGTTGCCCATAGTGACCACAAAACTATCACTATCTATAAAAAGTTAGTGTCCTCTCTTTAGAAACACCATTAAATATGCCTAAAGGTCTAGACCAGTGGTTCCCAAACTTTCTCAGTTCGAGGCACCCTTAGGGTCTCCATATTTTTTTTTCAAGGCACCCCTAAGACAAAAATACAATAGAATACAGTAGGAAATAGAAACATTCCAAGGCACCCCAGTGGGAGCGTTGCGGCACCCCTGGGAGCCACGGCGCACAGTTTGGGAATCACTGGTCTAGACCATTAAACCTGAACCACCATCCCAGAAACACAGCTCCAGTTTAAATCCCAACACACACACATACACACACACACACACACACACAATCCTTCACCAAACAAACTATTTAATACCAGGATCCCCTTATACATAAACAACCAGTGTTTCCATCACCCACCACTGGAAAGTGCCCCATATACTCTGCAAAGCTTCTTATTACACTTCTTGTGTGTCGCACACATCAGTAATTACTTATTAGACACAAATGTGTGAAACAGGACAAGCGTTTTACATGTCACTTCATAGCTTTAGTAATTGGTTCTCAACGTTCTAGTTTATGGCAAATTAACTTCTAACAGTCTAGCACTTCTTCCCACCCCTTATCCAGAATTCTTCAGTGCTTTTCATGGGACACAACAGAGGAAAGGTTTAGCCACACAAAAGGCTGCCACAGCTGCAGTGTCAGGTCAAATTAGGCAAAAGTAAAGCAAATGGGGGAACAAGGAAATACCGTATTGAGAACCATGGGCAGTTTCATAATTACATTTTAGGATAATGACTTTTACAAACTGATTAACAAGGTTTTTCTCTCCCCCTCATCGCAACTTAACCCTTTATGGTTCAGTCATTTGCAGGATCTAGGGGAACTTTCTGGTTCCACCAATACAATCAGACACGATTGTTTGCCCTTACTAAATGTACATAGAAGAAAAACACAACAACCAAATTTAAAAACACAAACTCGGGCAATATACAAAATAATAAAAGACACATTATAGGCTAATTTGAGCACCAATTTGAAACTTGCACACCTCTGCGCACATATATTACTAATAAAGTTTCATTTTTTTTGACTGGCTGTATTGTTTTAACATAATACTGACAGTAAGGGCAAAGGCCCTATTGAAGGTTGGCATGCCAATGAATTGTACCATATTGCTCATCATTGAGGCCTAACAATGAGCATTTATTTTATATTACAGATTATGCAGTCTACAACAGTAGACTATGAAGTAAATGGCAATATTCATTGAATAAATGCCACATTACAAAACACTAATGTTTGAAGGATCATTGGTATATCCCTGTAAAGAAATTCTACAGCTTATTTGTAGAGACAGACAGGAAGGGAATAGGAAGGTTTAGAGAATAATTTGCTTAGCAAACTTAAGACAATCTGCTGTTCCAACCATGCGCTTGCATATGCCAAGCCAAAGTCTGTCAAGCTGATGGCAATGTAACGCCCCCACAGGTGCCCTGTGTAATACGTACAGAGGGTAAGCAACCTTGAACTACTAGTGTTTCGTTACTGCCAAGTAATGACTAAGAAATAGCTGCCGAGTCCAAGGCATTGTCATAAACAAGCAGAAGGCTATGACGAGATGCAGGACTAATGCAGAGCATGAGAAATGTGCAGATTGGACATGCTAGAGGAGAATCATGTCAGCACCCAGGCAGCCAAAACCCACGAGCACTGCTTAAATCATTAGAGCTGGATCTGAAGCCATGCCATCTCATAGATGATGAGAATGACCGAGATGGCAAAATTTTCAGCCTTCCTAAGTACGTCCACAAAGTTTTATTGCAACAATTCTCTTATAAGATGGCGGCCATCTTGGTGCACATTGCAAAACTGTATGGAGTGGCCAGTTGTTACCAGGATAATCCTATAGCTATAGCTGAGCTGTAGCGACTATCACGGGTCATACATTGGGATTATTTTTTTTTTATATACACATTTGAAACAATTAGGAAACAGCAACATTACAGATACAGAACTAAATTATCTAATTTGGAACTTTTTTGGGTTTTTTTTTTACTTTGGGAAAGTACATTTGATTGGGTCTAAGGGATATAAGTAACTGACAAGTTAAATTATATCTCTATGGATTCCATTCCAACAAGTCATACCTGGAGGAGTTAATTATTCTGTGCGTAGGTCCCTGTAGCCTTATTTCAAAAGGGCCATTCGCTCCAAGCCAGTTCCAAACTGGCTGGGATATCGATTGCTCATGCCTGGAAGAGGCATAGGAATCGATCCCTGGAGCACCGAACACAGTGCTCCAAAAGGTAAGGCTTCCCTACTCCCTTACCCTAAGTCTCCCTCTCCCTACACCCTAACACACCCCGATTGCTCATGCCTCGAAGAGACATAGCAATCGATCCCCAGAGCACCAAACACGGTGCTCCGTTAGGTAAGTAAAAAAAAACCTACCCTTTCCCTAATTCTAACCCTAAGTCCCCCCTCCCGTAGCCTACCTCTAAGTCTTCCACCTCTTAGCTAAGTCCCCAAAGAGGGTTACTCACCTCTCCAGTGGTCAGGTCCGGTGGTAGCTTTCCTGAAAATGAATGGGCGAGTATGCGAATTGCATACTCACCCATTCATTAAAAAAAATAAAAAAATAAAAAATTCTGCAGTGTTCCACATTCGAAATAGGGACAGCATTGCGACTTATTTCACAATGTCACATAGCAGCGAGGACTCGACGATTATTCTTACCATTAGACTTCACTATCGTCAAATTTCTTCTACAGAGTGCAACGCAAAACGTTATGACCAACAACTCTATTGAACACGGAAGCCTTAATGGACTATTTTGTTGGCATTCCTACAAATCAGGCCATATACTGTGATCGTCTCATTTATTATAACTGGTCAGCTTTAAAAGGCAAAGACTACTGGGCTACCAGGCCAAAAGCACCATAATGAGGTGGGACTTAGAAGGCAAGTTATAAATTAAAAACCTTCCATAAACTTAGTGGAATCATGAATACTACTAACACCAGTAAGCATGAGGTATGAGCAGTCAGCACCCTCCTCCAGTAGATATGAACAAGTGCTATACCACAGCTTCCAGCTGCTAGGAAAAAATATTTTGTGATATAGAAAAAAAATTAAATAATTACCACTGAAATTGGCTGCATCCAGTCCACAGATGGCTCTCGTCACTAGAAGGGATCGATGACATCAAGAGATTCTTGCAGACATCTGTTCGTTGCCCAGTGGAGTAGATTATTATACTTTACGTCAATTTCCCTTCATTTGGGAGAATACAACCCATGGAGGCCATTGCATAAAGGTCATATGGTTTGCAAACATGGTCGCATATTAACAACCAACCAAGAAAATAACCAACTTGGGCCCAATTTAATTTTTATCTTGTGTAGAAATCACAGTAAAAATAAAAGTATTGCAAAATTACTGAACCACTTTAGAAACTTACAAGACATTAGAAGAACATACAACAAATAGCAAATGGACAAACATACGACATTTATCCAATTTGCATCCAATCTGACTACTGGCCAACCTGTTGGCCACACTCCAGCGACTGCTCATGACATCCAATTATGGTTGCCTGAATGAGTTGAATGATTTTTAAATGGGCTTAAAAATCAGGAGATCACGCGGCCAATTTATACTCCTGTGACTGCTTTGTGCAATTACCTTGGTGTGTGAGCAACAGGTGGTTTGGGGGAAGATTGGAATTGTGTGTATGGTGACAGGATACTTCCAGAAGATCATTTCAGCAGATGCAGGTCTGCTGTAAGATTGGACGTGTGTTTCATGGATTTATGATTAACGCTTATTTATATAGCGCCACAAATCAGTCTGCAGCGCTTTACAGAGAACATAAAACATTCACATCAGTCCCTGCCCCTATTGGAGAATTCGCGCTACATACTAACATAGAACGCGACGGCAGATAAGAGCCACATGGCCCATCTAGTCTGCCCATTTGTTCGTTCAAACCTATACTGACCCTAGACCCTATTTACCCTCAATTTGGTTTAAAATTTAGGATACCCTTATATTTATCCCAAGCATGTTTAAATTGTTCTACTGTATTGGCCTCAACCACCTCAGATGGGAGAATATTCCACTTATCCCCTCAGATGGGAGAATATTCCACTTATCTATCACCCTTTCAGTGAAGTCATTTTTCCGCACATTTCCTCTGAATCTACCACCCTCCAGTTTATATTCATGCCCTCGTGTTCTTAGTGTGTAGTAAGGTCCCTAACACACAGACTTGGGTTAATTTAGTCAGCAGTCAATTAACCTACCAGCATATGTGGGAGGAAACCAGAGCAAACCCAAGACGACATGGGGTGAACATACAAATTTCACACAGATAGGGCCTAGTCCAAATAAGGGAATTACCAAGACAATCACATATAGTTATTCAACAGTATGTAAAATGAAGTAACTCTAACCAAAGTATCACACCTAAATAAAACTCACACTACAAACAAACATTTGGACCTGATCCAGACTTAATAAAGACAGCCAATTTATGCACGCGGCATGCATAATTCTGGCTGTGGGAATACACGGCGCACGTACCCGGCAGATGTCACTCCTCATAACGCTGATCGTGCATAACTTCGTAGAAAAGGCCGTGACATCCCTATGCAAGCCGGTTATATACATTGTGGGCAGAGAAAGATTTAGATTGTACAGTATGGGCTGGTTAGACACTTGCGTACAACAATGCTTTACATATGATCAGATATGCAAGGAAAAGTTAAGGTAGGGTTCTGAACACGCAAGTCAGCTAAGTTATGTACTTGTGTACGTAAACCGATCTTAAGTTTGGATTAGGACCACTGTCAATGCACTCCAATACCCTTTACAGCTAACACGTTTTTTTTTTGCATCATCCAAATGTCTTTACTACAAGTCCATGAGTCAGGTTAAATGAGTTCTCACTGGTTTATACTAGAGCAGCTCTGCCAGAACACTGAATCAGCAATTTCAGGAACATTAGCTTATCCCAAAAACTTTAACATTCTGATACACTGAAAGCACAGTTTTCTTTAACAACTCTTGCCAATGATTTTCCTAGACCAGGGACCTAACATAACGTTATACATGAACACAAGCCATGAACTTTGGATAGTTTATAAATATAGAGCACACAGGTTATCCATGTAAGCTAATGTTTTATCTGTCTAATTTAAAGACTTCTGATTCCACCTCAATCTTGGTGGGTTTCAATAAGGTTGCAGACATTTTCCACGCTAACCAATCAGAATGCACTCTGAATCATTCAGAATTAGGACACATCAGACTTGTAACTGAGGGGCTGAGAGAAGATTGCAGGTGGTCGTTCCTTCCTAGTCACAATACAGTGCAGGCATTACCTCTCTCCACATAATCTGTCCAGACTTCTGTGCTTGAATCACAAAAGTTAAAGCCAGCCCTGGCAAGCAATTAAACCGTGCTGGTTTGTACGCTGGCTGATCAATCTCTTACTCTGTAATCCAGCCCTTAATAATTAACCTTGCCCCATGTAATCCAAGCTATAAACAGGTTATCCAAAAAATGATAAGCTAGTCATTTTACCTATTGTGACGAGACACATCCTAATGGGTTAATTTTGATGTTAAGCATGCCCTGAATACAACCCCAACACCTTTCCTTTAAGTTGCAAAGAAGAATCCAGTTTGAGACTTTACTGAAATAGGTTAAAAAAATAAAATAAAATAAAGTGCATTTTAAATGGATTAAAACACATTGGTGGGAACGGTACAAACACTTATCTGACCTATTCTTATTGTGCTGTTCATGTATTTATCAAGACAGATAAAATGTTATAATGGACCAGATCCAGACTTAGCAAACGGTTGTTTTCTGTCCTTAGGGAGTGGAAAACAGCATTGTGCTGATGGGAGATATTTAAATAGTACAGTAAGGCCTTATGTACTCTCTAAACTTCAGCACCGTACTCAATGCAGCGGGGATGGTGTGGGAATAGCGTAGCAGGGTCTTGCTATAGTATCTTCCATGCATGTTTGGGGAAAGGCCTTCCTTTGTGTGCACAGGAGTTAGGATATAGTGGGAATCTGGTTTTAACAGTGGGGAAGGTCTGAATTTGGTTCAATAAGTGTAAACATGCACGAAGATGTCTGGATGCAGTTTTATGCAAACATAAGTCGCAGTGGAAGCGAAACAATGCGTGTGATTCTTTCTTCCATATCTGCGAGGTAAGTTCACAGTCCTCACTTGTAAGGACGTCCATTCCAAGGTCCCTACTTTAACTCTTGCATACCCGTTCCACGTAAAATAGGGCTGGTGAATAATGAAGGATCGTATGCAAGAGCTTAACCAAGCCCTTACTGTACGGTTTAAATACCTGCGTAATCCAGGACGGTTTGTAGTGCGCTCCAAAACATAACCGCCATGTGCGCACATGCAGAGAGTGTTTACGCATTCAGAATGCTCAAATAGGCTGGATCCGGTCCTTTATAATGATTGGGGGAAGGGGTGAACACAGATAACAGATTGTAACAGGGTACTCAGGGAGCTTAATGCATGAAAGAGTCCTTTAAAAGGCTTGTGTCATCTTAAGGTTTTTAGGTCTCAAGGTTTGCAAGTCTGCAAATTATTCTTGGGCTTACGGCCAGTCGCAGCACACTAGGCTTAGCTCTCCTGAAAACGAATTCAAGCACCATTAACCTTTCACACCGAATGAGAAATCCGCATCACGTGCTTAGAACTACCTGCAGAGGTCACAGTCATTCATTACTGTGGACAGAAGACAAAGCAGGTTTACAGAAGGCAGCCTCTCAAACTTTCAAGGACCACCAGACACTGGCTAAACAGACGCCACCACTCTTTCATCTCATTCATGTGCATCCAAAGTCAAGACCAACCAGATTCTTATAGTGATACAGAACAACTTAGGCTGAAAGAAGGATGTATTTACTCATGTGGTTTTGCTTCAACTTACATTTAAACATGCATTGCATTGCATTAGCTTTGTAAAGACTTGACCTTGTATGTCCTTTAAGGACAGGAATGAGTAACCCTGGGCTAGTTGTTTTCCAGTTATGACTAAGAGGAACTGTACAATGTTATGCCAACTCGAAGAACAGCAGGTGCAGATCACAATGTTAGACAAATTACCACAGCCTATAAAGTGCAGTACAATGGAAGGTCACAAGGGGCAGCATAGTAATAGTAGAACAAAAGAATGAATAGTCTGTAAAAAGCTACATTTGAGGAACAGAGTTTAATAAGGTGCTTAGAGTAGAGTAGTAAGTTCTATGGACCTGATTCACACTTAAGAATTCTTATGATTTTAGGTGCATATATTTAAGAACGAACGCACTGCGCATGCGTAGTAACTATTATACGCTGTTTGCGTTGGACTTAAGTTTGCAAATTCCGTGCTTATACACTACGAACTTAAACTCTCTAGGTTCGTAGTAACAGACGCAAAAATGGGCGTTCTATGCATAATGAACTCGCCAGATACGCAGATTTTGGTGGAGAGATGCATTTAAATGACCAAATTAAGGCGTGGTTATGCAGTTAAGTTCCTAAGTAGACGCCCTACGCATTCAAATGCGAACCTACAGTTAAGGGAGCCCTATGGCACTCGTAAGTCACATAAGAACCTGAAAACCGGGGGATGTCCCGAGTGAGTTTCCTTGCTATTACTTGCATATATTTAGGAACCCATCACGTTATTAAGTGTGAATCAGGTCCTATGTTACAAGACTCATTGTCAGAGAGCTCCTTTCTGTAGGAGACAGACTTGCACCATCCACAGTATTTAGGAGTATAGGAAAGTAAGCTGTGTAAGTTAATGATCACAATGAAAAGTAACAAACAAGGTGTAAACTAAGGAAAATTAGCATCAGATCCCACACCCCTGAACATCTAGGCAGGTTTTCTTTTAAATTAACAGGCGAGAGCTATATTTGCACTGTCTGAACAAATAATTCATGTATTAAAGGAGGCTACTATTGAATCCTAACCAGGGCTCGAAGCAAGGGGGTATACGTGGGTATGCCATACCGTCACTCCTCCCACTGGTTTAATTGAAAAGCTATAAATCTCCATTCACTTCCATTATTTCTATATTTTTATACCGCCACTTCGACCACTGATCCTCACCAATATCAGGTTTGGTACTGGAATGGCTTCAGTGGACTATGAAAGCGAAAACACAACTTATAAAGGAGAAGATTTTGAGGCCTGTAGGAATTTCCAAAAAAAAGTCACTATTCCCACCCTGCTCTAGTTTGTGACATATCAGCAATGTAAGACACTGATTTATTACCCCACAGTAGTCCCAATAATGAGAAGTATGGAGTGTGTATACTGAAGTAGATGCAACAACAACTTTACCCTTTCTAAATGAATGTTTCAACATTACCTTTCCACACCTGTAGTCATATACATGACCAATATCAGCTTAAAAACATTACTAATTGGCGATGCTGCTAAACACACACTTGGTAGGGAATGCATACCAAAATGAGGTACAACCCATCCCCCCCCCCAAAAAAAAAATGGATATCACATTGGCATTCCTAATTGCATGCATTTTCTGTATCCTAACGACGATCTGTGGGCAAGTCGCTCAATAAGTGCAGCTCAAGAAAATGTCCTCAGTTGTGTGAACCATATTACTTGACGCACAAAATGGTCTTAAGTCCATTTATTAATTCCCTCCCTTGGTAAATATGGATTACCCACCCCAGTTACTATAGATAAAGTTAACCTACCCAGTCTTTTCCCTGAAGCTCTGTGGTCTCTTAAAGATAAAAAGATTTTGAAGATGCTTCATCCAAAAAAAAAAATAAATAAATAAAAAAATAAAAAATATATATATATATATATCTATAGATATAGATATAGATATATACACACCCCTGCTATAGTACAAATACAACCAGTGGTACTAGTACTACTGGTGGTACATGGTCCGCTGTCAGGTGGTATTTAGGGCAAATGGGCAAGGTTGTTAAGAGGTACGATAGCAAGTATCCAAGGACAAATAAAAAAAAATCTTTGAGACAAAGTGACATATGTAGAAAATTCACCTTAAAAAAAAAAAATCACTGCAAAAATATGTATACAAAAATTCTGAATATACTGTACATATATATGTGTTGTGGAAATGTGTCTACATGATATGCAAAGTGGTACTTGACATGTTTTCATAGTAGGCGACTAGTATTTAAAAAAATAAATATAAAAAAAAAAGTTTGAGAACCACTGGTTTAGACCTCAACTGCCCTCCGAAAGTGTGGGAAGTTCAAAAACCCTACTTGCTATATTGAAGTAAAGAGCAAGGGGTAATTCCTGCACGATAATAAGAAAGTAGAGGTTTAAGCAAACAGTAAGAACATAAAAGAGTGAATCGAGTCTTACCCAAAAGTGCGCATGACAATTAACCATCATAGTCCTTTCAATTAATTCATCTGGGCACTCAAGAAGATGGTGTCCAGAGACAACACCAGCATTATTAAGCAGAAGAAACACATCTCCCACTTCTCGCCGGACCTTTTCAGCCGTAGAGTACACGCTTTCCCGTTTCCCTACGTCACAAGTGTACGTATAAACCTGGAGATTACAGCACGGCATCACCTCTTCCTCTGCAGGATTCCGTGCTGTTGATGAAAAAAATGTAGGGAGGGAAAATAAAGACAAGTAGATAAAATTTAACAAGATTACAATTTACTATTGTGAAAAAAATATATAAAAAAAAAACAAAAAAAAAAAACAACCCACTTTCATGCACATTATTTACTTTAGTACCAAGGAATTCATCTCAGCAGACGCTGCTTACGTCCACTGGACCAGTTTGTGCATCATAAAATGTGCGGCTTTAAACATTATACTTAGAACTGATGTAAACAGCATTATTTATGCGATAGGGAATGGGACCAGGTCCAATGCAAACTGTGCCTGTACTTTGATCATAAATAAGACAATACATAACCAAACATCTTAACTAACAGCTTTAGGGCAAATCTGTTCTGTGATATACAAAACGAGGATGAATGATTGATGTTGTATAACAGCAGATTTAACCATTTACTAATATCAGTGTGTTTTACAAATGCAGGCTCTCTGATGTACTACCTAGAGACATGCGGAAGTCACTAGGTGTAGTATTACTATAGAACTGCCAAAAGTTGTGTGTACATGAAATCATTGAAATAGTTGCTGAAAACCCCATAGATTAGGTAGTAAGAGGCAGACAAAATATTTACTACACAAGCTAGCAAACTACGCAAATATGACAGCATAAATAGAGGGGGTGTATTTTCTTGCAAATCAAGTTAAATACAAACAAATCATGTGTAATATGCTGGTACATAATTACGTAAACTTTCATGGGAGTCAGCACTATAGATGTTGGATGTCTAAAAATTGGCAGTCACCAGCCGGTATTGTGCATGTTATTCCCTCCAGTTACATAAAGGGTAACAGAAGCCCCCCATTATGGATATTAACATGATTTGCTTTTACCAAAGTATTTCAAATAAATCCAAAGTCAAATAATGTGATGTAATGGCACCAAAACATCAGTTACATAATTGTTTTCTGGTATGCAAGTTATTGGGTGAAAACTTAGTTAAAACAAGGCTCTGAAGGGCACCCAAGCTAAGAAATCTGGTGCCCTGCTGGCACAGATGAGCGAGGCATTGCCAGATCACTCACCACGGATAGCGTCCTCGGCTTCCAGCTCCCGGTAGATCTGCCGCACCATGTCAGCTGTCTCCTCATTGCTCTGAGTGTTGATGTCCCATAGGACGAGCTGTGCCCGGCGCCTGGCGAACTCTAGGGCGAATAGCCGGCCGAGCCCGCTGCCAGCCCCGGTGATCAGGCACACCTGCCCGGCTACACTCTTCTCCTTTGGCCGAACTAGCCACTTGGCCGCAGCCAGCACGAAGGCCCAGAGGACCTTAAAGGTGACCACGAAAAACTCCAGCACTATATTCATGATGCAGGGAGCGTCCAGGGCGCGAGCGAAGTGACTGTAGAGCGCAAGTTGCGGGAGGATGGTGCACGGTTACGTCCTACTGGGGGGCAAATGGAAGTTACGCTTAGTTGGAAGCCAGGACTTGCAAAGTTACTGGGACTGTACAGTGAGAGCGAGGCTTGGGGTCGCAGTCCTTCTACCCATGTCCTGTCTGGATCCAAAACCAAAGAAGAGCAGTCAGAGTGCGAACCGTGCAACTGGGTGCAAGTGCGCTCCGTCCGAAAGTCGCCTATACAGGGGAAAGTTCTTTCTGCGTGTCCGCTTGGAGCCCGAGACGATGCTTTCCTGGGTATCTAACCTGGAGAGCTGGAAGCCCGGACACTGCATGTTGTGCCCCGGGAGCTCACTATATACCCGGGAACCGACCAGGAGGTAACGCACGCCCCGCCCGGTGCAACCCGCACACACTCAGCGCACACGGGAGGGCGGAGCCTGCATCACATGGGAAGACCGGGGAGGAGGGGGCGGCGACCGCACACACTTAACTGTGCAGTGCCCGGGCGAGGCAGACACCTGGTGTCATCACCAGTGTCACCCCAATTCCTAGGAGGGAAATGGCTGTACCCCGGAATGTACATAACTATGTATAAATCAGCAACCCTTGGCAATGACTGCCCAAACATTCATTTCATTTCATATAACAATAGCTTCAACACAATAGACTTACAAAGAGGAGTTATTAACAATCACTTTTCCCCTGTGACATAGCCATATAGAGCAGGGGTTCTTAACCAGTGGTGCTAGTATCACTGGTAGTACTTGGGCCACTGTCTGGTGGTACTTGAGGCAATTGAGCAACGTTATAAGGAGATGGTAGCAGTACTTGTAATTTAACCAGGTGTGTTACAGAATGGCAGAGGGCATATTTAATAAAATGTCTCCGGGGGTTCAATGGAATATTAGGAGAATGAACATCAAAATCATTGCAAAAATAGGTACTGAAAAAATAGAAAATGCATATGGGTTGTGGGTATGGACCTGATTCACTGTGCGTGTTTTTAAGAATGGTTAAACTGAGCATGCCCAGAACTCAAAACTACGCATGGAAACCGTGGCCGAATGAATCACCAATAAGAACGGCTACTTAGGAATGATTCATGCTTCGGAACAGAATGACATCCGCATGTGTGGCTAGACTCAATGCAAATGAGCAGGACATAGGCTACTAGTGTGCAGTATAAGTATTCCTCAGGACTGGTATAATTCGTAGTTAAGAAGGCCTTGCGGAAACAAACATACGCACAGATAAAGATAAGAATGTCTCCTATTCTTAAGTTGACCTCTGCGTGGTTCTTAGCTAGCCTATGCGTCCTTCATTAATGTTTATAATTTTTAATGACGCTGTACATTTTATAAAACATGTTTGCTTACATTATATTAATTTTATTTTTGAAATTTTAGTAAAACAATACATTTTTTAAATAAATAGATTTCATAACAAAGGACTTTTGATGGTAAAAAAAACCATTTGTAAAAATAAAATAAATTGGCCCAAAAAAAAAAAATGAAGAAAATTAACCCCAAATTTACTATACAAACTTATTTAGAAACATTAGATAGGAAGAATGTTGTTGACAAGCACATTAAGGGTTAAACAAACAATGAGACAAGTTCAATTTTTAACAAAAACATTTGCAACATTCATTTAATGCTTAAATAATAGTATAGACATACAAATAGATTGTGTTTTTAAACAACAATTGCTTTTATCAGAGATTGCTGATTAACTTTAAGAACCTAACGACCAACGTGTGATTCACAGTAATGAAAAATATCCGCATTTAAATCTATGCACCTAGAAAATTGTACATACTTAGCAGTCCCGGGGGTGAGATTAGCTTGATTCTTTACTATCTGTGAATCGCTCTCATGGATCGTTTCCCTGCTTATATTTAAGAACGTTCCTAACTTCCTTCTTGTGTGAATCAGGTTCAATGGGCCAGATTCAGTTATGTAGGTTTTGCTGAGAACTGCTTATATAGAGTTTAGCATATAAATACTAACCTTATCTACAATCCTCCGCAGAGATACGGATCTTCTGCTTCAGACCTACAAAGTGCTACAAAGAGCATGTGCTAACCAGAAGAATGAGGACGAGTGGTCACCAGAGAAAAAGACCACCAGGAACATTTCAATCAATCTCAATATAGTTGTCTATGGTTTCTCG
>WWET01001626.1:27735-46422 GCA_011038615.1 Limnodynastes dumerilii
AGAGTGGGGCTAAATAAGCTAAAATTGTCCCCTTAGAAAGCAGTGGGGACTGTCACTTTACAAACCCTCCAACATTTGTTTATTGAAAATCTCATTTTACACCTTATCATATAAGTAAAGAATACACAGGAGAGGCTCTTGTCACTTTAGCAGAGTTGCAGGAGTTTGTCCCCACAGCTCTGCTATAGTGATCAGATGCTGCAGGACTGAAAGGTGAGTATAGGGGGGAGGCAATTCCAATCCAGAACCCGGTAAAGCAGCCCTTTTAGCTGGTACAGACCGTTAAAAAACGGTATTGTATAATATAGGTAATGGGGATACGGAAAGAAAGAAAGGGAGGGGGTACAGCATGTGTTACAGCATCAGAACAGTCATCAAAATACATGTATTCGTTTATTAATGCGCAACATTTTTAGACTGGGCTAGTGGCTAAATATAAGTTATTGAAGTAAAAAAAAACGGTATTGTACCGGTTAAATAGGTACAGTTGGAGAGCATGACTTTACCATTACTGTGTCCATCTTAAATTGTTACAAGCAGAGAGAAAGAGAAAATACAAAGCAAACAGAGGAGGGCACCACAATCTAAAAGATCCTACTGAAATATAGCAGGAAGTTCAACAAAAGTAATTTACTCTAAATAACATTTTAAGTTTAATTCTCAAGGTATTACATTTAACTGCATTTTTTATTAAAAAAGGAAAACTGTAAAAATGCCCTTAAATAATTATAAATATTCAGTTTACTGTGGATTATAATTTAGCGATTATTAAATTTATACAAATCAGAATTTCAAGATGATCATTAATAAGGCCATTAAATATGTAAAAAAAATGATGATGAGTTAGGGTAAACCTGGCGCCATGGCCAACCACCCATCTCACACGCCCCTGGTCATAGTCCTGCAAACCAGAGACACAAACAAATGAATTCATTATACAATTGCAGCTGTCACAATTAATATTGGGCCGTATGCAGACTACCGGTCGCATAACATATACATCCGGTGTGTAGCGTTTTTCCTACTCCGCATGCGTGGTACATTTTTTATGTTATCTACGTATCTTTTCGAAGATGATCATTAATAAGGCCATTAAATATGTAAAAAAAAATTATGAGTTAGGACAAACCTGCAGACTACTGGACATATAACATATACATCCGGTGTTTTGCGTTTATTCCTACATTTTTTTACGTTATTTACGTATCTTTTCCTTACGTAGATTGCGTAAATGCGGTCTGAAAGACTGCATTTACGCAGTCTACATAAGGAAAAGATACATAGATAATGTAAAAAATGGACTACACATGCGCGGTAGGAAAAAAACGCTAAACGCCGGACGTATATGTTATATGTCCAGTAGTCTGCATACGGCCCATTGTTATCAATTGGTGGCAGCTGGCAGCGCTCTCCTTTTAGCTAGGGTGGGATAGGTCTATAAAATGGAAAAAATTGAATTTATGGCCGAAATAATCAATAGTTCCTGAAAATCATTCAACAAAATTTGGGCTTCATCGACACTACACTTCAATAAAAATCATCTCTTCATAGCTTTGGTAGGTCTAGAACCCCCCATCATTATCACCTGCAGATCGCTACTGTGTAATCCTTGTCTACCTCACCTTTTTCCCTTATTTGTGTTTCTAAAAATTCTCTTTTATACAAAAATGCAGTTCTTTTGTAACACTTAGAAAATTCTTTTCTTTATCTGTATGTTATGGTTTTTTTGTGGTATGTGTATTTGTTTATCTTGTTTGAAGTAATATGTATTATCTTTTTCTCAGATACGCTTTTTTATTATTATTTGCTTGATTTAGTCATAAAGCTAATATAATGGGGAAAGAATTTGGAAAAACAAAACTACAAGGCAAGGTTCTTTGCAATTTGCAATTCTTTTAATGGGCTACACAAAAGATTAGAAAGTCAAAGAAAGAAAGAAATGGCAAGGAAGTGTAATTGGTTGGAGAGAGATCTACATTGAAAAGGATGGAAAGGGAATGAAACAAACAGCACAATACATAAGAAAGAATTCCTCACAATAAACAATAGAGCATGCACAGAAAACACTTGCATCATCACAGTTTATACCCTCCCTGCACTTAAAATACAGACTTTTTGTGATTTTATTTGAGTTTCTAGTAACATTTAATAGTAATTATTTTATTGAGAAAGTGTTAGATTTACTAAACTGCAGAAAAGGAAAAGTAGAGAGGTTACCCATAGCAACCAATCAGATTCTAGCTGACATTCTCTAGTGTGTAATAGGAAAGTGAGAGATAGAATCTGATTGGTTGTTATGGGCAACATCTTCACCTTTTCATTTCTGCAGTTTAGTAAATCTAGCCCTTCCAATAACAGGCACAAAAAAAAAGTTATAGGATATTATATAACTTCAGCCCTAAAAGTTCAACTTTCTATGATTGTGATTCACATTGATAATGTTTATGAAATGGTGCTTCTATGCTGCAAAAATAATTAAAAAAATAGAGAAAAATATTTATCATGGAAACATTATATTTTATATCTTGGTAAACATAAACTACTATATATTAATCTCCTCTCCAACCATACCTCTCAATATCTCAAGTGTTCAAAACAGATTTATAAAAAGGATCTAAAGGTGTTAACAATGTTTAACTCCTCCATCTTGTTTAACTGCTTCACTTTTCTGGGGTCAATTTGCCACCATTGTATAAGCGCTACTGTTAGAAGGACTACATAGAAAGAATAGAATTTAAAAGTGAATATTTTTCTGCATATTCATAGATTCACCAAATTCTGATCATGAAGCTCTGACAATACAGTATACAGCTACACCCTCCTATCCATTTTCAACATGCACTATACAGTATATACAGACCCTCCAACATGACCCATTCTATTAGGTACAATATACTCCACACCTGAGCTTCCAACTGTCACTCACCTGGTGAAATGACTTAACTGATATTTAAAAAACTATTTGTCTCTTCAACACAGGTGGTGACCATAGTAACTGACAGTTGGAAACTGAGAAGCAGAGTATGTTGTACCTAATGGAATGGGTCATGTTGGAGGGTATGTGTATAGCAGTATGAATGCTGAGTGTAATAACCAATATAAAATAGGTCAGAACAATGTGACATATACATATGTTTATGTATACACGAGATACACATATTGGACCATTTTCAGACTTGAGCGCTTTCCGTACGCACAGAGTATAACAAATCTGCATGTAGGTGGCTAGTGCACTCCCATAAACTCCCCTCTTACTTACGGAATTTAGCTGACTGCCGTGACCATATCCCTGCCTTAGATTCCCCGTGTCTATCGTTGTGCGAATGCAGCGCTTAGACGCGCAAAAGTGCCTAACCCAGCCCATACTGTTCAATATAAATGCCTCCACCCACATTGCGTATTCTCACACATATGGAGTGGTGTCACGCCATGTGCGGATTTATGCAACTGCAGTAATCCACTCCGTGTGCACCGAGAACCGATGTGTAAAATCTACCGCATGCATGCGCAGTTCGCAAAAATACCTAACGCACACGGCATGCCTAAGTTGGCTAGCTTTATTAAGTCTGAACACGGCCCATTGAGTGCATATGTAACACTGTGTATTGCCAATGACATTCTGAATATGTTATAGGCATGATTGAGAAACCAGTCCCTGCCCTGTTAAACGGAACGTTTGACCTCAGTAGGATTCTGATTTGTATTTTGTGTCATCTACATTACTGTGAGAGATGTGCTATCTCTCATGCCATCACAAACGTGTACCTGATGCTTGTTATAGCCAGTGAATGTAATAGCAGCATTGAGAAACCAGTCCCTGCCCTGCTTACGCTATATGAAAACAGTAGTAGGAGTCTCCTATGTATTTGCTTCAGCTGAGGACAGCTGTGTTACTGACAGGTGTGCATCCTCACTCATTCACCCCTCCTGCCAATTGTCCCCAGATTCGGTAACAACACTCCACCTTCCTTCCACCTATACGTCTGTAGTTTTGCGGTTTTTACTACAGCAGTACATTTTTAACGTAATCTACGTATCTTTTCCTTACGTAGATTGTGTTGCAGTTTTTAGTACTGCACATGCGCAGTAAATTTTTACCGTAGTCTTAAAGACCACATATACGCAATCTACGTAAGGAAAAGATACATAGATTACGTAAAAAATTTACTGCAGTAGTAAAAACCGCAAAACTACGGACGTATATGTTATACGTCCGGGAGTCTGCACACGGTCCTTATGAGTGCAGCTTAACAATAGTTTTAATGGAGTCCTGGCCAGCCTGTGGCTTTCTAGGCATTGTGAAACTACAAGTCCCAGCATCCTTTAACTGCATAACTGATACCTGACTGGGACTTGTAGTTTTATTTAATTATTTATTACAATTATTGTCCAGATAGTAGCCATAACTGAATGCAATAAGTCAGATATCATAAATAACAGGGAATTTGTGCAGCTTATCTCATTAGGACTTAGGGCCAGCTATACTAAGCTGCAGGTTTGGAAAAGTGGAGATGTTGCCCATGGCAACCAATCATATTCTAGCTGATATTTTCTAGCATGTTATAGGAAAGTGAGAGCTTGAATCTGATTGGTTGCTATAGGCAACATATCCACTTTTCCACACCCGCAGCTTAGTAAATCTGGCCCTTAGAAATAAACATGAAGAACAATATAGAGTTCAAGCCTAATTTAAATATAATGTCAGATGCCTGGAATTCATAACTATATAAATGTAGACCAAAAAGGAACAGGGGTCAACCGTCCAAAGACAGCAAGATAAGAAAGCAAGAGAATAAGGAGAGTAGCCCTGATTCACACTTAAGAATGAACCTAAACATACGCATGCTGTGTGCATATCTTGGTGTTTTTATGCAAATTGCGCAATTCAGATGTTACGCATGGAAACCAGTTCAACGAGCCAGTACTCCGTAAGTAGGAAGAAAAGTGTGTGGGAGGGGGAGACATTTACATAGGGCAGTATAGGCTGGGTTTGCAAGTATGCACATATGCATGGAGAGTTAAAGTAACCCTATGGACGCGGAAGTAAGCTAAAATCCATAAGAATGAGAGGAGTGTCCTAGGGGAGCACTTGCCACATAGGTGCATATTTTTGTGAATCCATGTGTAATTATTTCATTCTCATCTGTGGATCAGGCCCTGTATGTCAGTGGGAGAAAAGAAAGGAAAAATGGATCAAAAAAGGGGACGTCACTCAAGGCATTCAATGAAAGGTAGGAAGAGACGTTTCACATTGAGAGGCCCAAGGTGCCCAGATCTTACATAAAGATTTAGGGCCAGATTTACTAAGGAGTGAGTTAACTCACCCCTAAAAATTGCGGCACATCCCTGCAGTTTGTCACAGGGTTGCTAAGGGTTAAGTGCATGCCGTGGCTGTGATTTTTGAAGGCTAAAACAATTTTTTAACAAATAAAGGATTTTTAATTTTTTCACACATTTTAAAAGTGGTTTTTTTTCTAAGTGGGTGTTGATTTGAACAAAATCACACCCACCTCTTTTTATTCGCCTGAGTTTTGGGGACTTTACAGAGATTTTACAAACCGCTGTATAGTAAACACAGCGATTTGTATGTTCTGTCTTTCCTATATCACCATGGCGATTGTAACAAGGCGATTTAGAAGAGGCAGCATTGTTGGCGATTTTCAGGCGACATTACTTTCGGAAATACAGCGGTTTTATAATTGCTGGAAAATCGCCAAAAATCGCTGCTTAGTAAATCTATCCCTTAGAGGTATTATTTATGATATATATCATGTATTCCATTTAGTACACATACCAAGTCTTATCTATAACATTACAGAAAGTGGGAGCGTGTGTTTTCCGCCAATGCAAAGCAATTAGGCAGGTATCTGCTGATGTCAGTTGCAAAATTATCTTATTCTGATGAGCTATAGCTTTGGGGAACCCTAAGGGAAGAAGGAAGTATACTGGGGAGAAAGGCATGGTAATTTGTAGTAGATAAGAAAGAAAATCTCTCACTTATGACCAAAGTGCTCTGATCCTGGAGCAATCCCACTTGGGGCCAGATTTACTAAGCTGTGGGTTTGGAAAAGTGGAGATGTTGCCCATAGCAACCAATCAGATTCTAGTTCTCACTTTCATTTGACATACTAGAGATTGTCAGCTAGAATCTGATTTGTTGCTATGGGCAACATCTTCACTTTTCCAAACTCGCAGCTTAGTAAATCTGGCCCCTAATGTGTAAGTAAGATCCCTAAGCCACACATCCATCAGCTATCAGGGACATAAGAGGAAAACTGGTCTATCTCAGGACCAGATACCATCTATAATATCACTTGTACCAATTCTAATTTTGACACACAGGGAGGAAGAAGCCATATATCATCCCAATTCTCTGACTCCAACAAGTTACCAAGATCTCTATCCCACACTTTTTCATAGAATTCACTGGAATCAGAAGGACCGGGGGCCAACAAGACATAGAGTTCGAAGATGAGGCCCTTAAAATGAGATAGCTTCTGAAATAAAGTTTTTTACTCAGTATATTGTCGATGGCTCATAAGGTGACTAATAGAATTATTAAAGTTATGAATAGAAAGGGGGGTGGATGCGCTGTTGTATATTCCTAAAGTGTTGGTAATTAACTATATTAAAAGAACCAAAAAGGACAATAAAAAACAATGTTCAAAAAGAAGTTGAAGGTCTTATTCCAAGTAACAAAGTCCAAAATGTAAATAGGGCAGTCTAAATCCTATAGGAGTAATCTATGATGCAATCCTCGCAATAATTAAAAGTTATATATGATGAAATCCTCGCAACTCCACGTTGCCCCCCACCGTGGGGGGTGAAGAATACAAATGTCCAAACGTGGAAAAAAAGAGATAACAATTTATTAGAAAAACAAAGTACCGAATGACATTGTTTGTCATTCGGTGCTTTGCTGTAAAAGATGTGTAAATCATTTTAAGGAGAGTTTTAATAGTATAAACTGTAAACTATAGGGACATAAGAAAGTGGTTTAGGCTGTGGCATTACAGCCCGCTTCAGCGGAAACACAAAATTCTGGATCGGACGTAAAACTCTTGCACATTCCGCCTAAGCAAAAACTCTAGATCAGCTCCAAAGCCCCAATATCTTTTCACTTATGACTCATTTAAACCATGAAACAAATGAGTATTTTAAGAGAAAAAATACCTCATTTGAGATGGTTTAATGAATTATTAGTAAAAATTATAAGTAACAGTACCCCAGCTATTCTTTTTATGTTAAGCTAGTCAGACAGACCCGGATTCACAACCGTGTGCATGTACGCAATCTACGTAACAAAGCGATACGTAGATTACGTAAAATTGCTACTATGCATAAGTATTAGCTACTATCGGGAAATTAAGGACGTATATGGAAGACGTACAGGGTTGTGAATCTGGACAACACTAAGCAATTATCCAGTGTTCAAACATATTGCTCTCTAGCTTCCATAATAGACAGGAAATAAATCATTAATTGAATACCCCCTTGGTGTTTAATAGATAGCACCTCCTAAACAATGTATACGGCTCAATAATAGATTTAAGAGACATAAGAAGAACCCTCTGGATACAGGACTGAAGGTAACTCTAATGACTGGTTACAATTAGTTAAGTCGGTAATATCCCGAGGGGGTAGGAGCTCAGTAAGAGTGAATCCTAGGCTGCAGGTGCTAGTTTAGACACAGCCTGGGGGTGAAGAGATGGTTAGGATCTTACTCCGTCCATTGTTAGTCTTTACTGCACTCCCTGAGCAGGTGCTTGAACTAAAATCAGTTTTTTGTTTTTTTTAACAAGCAATTATCCTGAAACCCCTTCCAACATTTAATTAGGGGTGACAAGCAGGGATAACATTCTGTAATGCACGAAACATGGTAGACTGCAATATCTGGTGTCTATAAACATTGTGTATAATGTATTGTTTAAGCTTGCAGCATATGTATGCAACTCCTGTCAGTCAAGGAGGGTAATTGCATGACGTATTTATACTTACTATACTATAGAGGTAGCATGATCAGCAGGTGCCTAATTAATATGCATAGCATGCAAGTACATGTACAGTATCATTTGTCAGCATGTAATGATAATAAACAGTTACCACTAACGTCATCTCATGACCATGGAGCGCGTGCAATAGAATTCATAAGAGTCAGGACATCTGGCACCTATGGCGGTATGGTAAAGCTTTTTGTCTGGTGGGTTAATCTTGACATGACTTTTCTTGCTGTACCAACTATGGTCCGGATTCAGACCGATCGGACGGAGGCAAAGGGAAGTCACCCCTATACGACTGCTGATCCACACAGAAATGTAAAACCCAACCCCTATTATAAAATCCACATTCACCCCTCCAAATACCTTATGGAGTTTAGGCGATCGGGGTTATTTGCCACCCAGTCGGAATGGTTGCAGTGCCCGGTCAGAAAGTTTAATTTCCGAAAGTTCCTTTTCAGATGTCTCTATTTCGAATACCACCCCCAATTTAGAATTTTTTTTTCAGAATGGGAAGGGAGGGTTAGGGTCAGGCTGCAGGGGGGGGGGGGGTTAGGGTTAGGCTGGAGGGAAGGAAGGGTTAGGGTCAGGTTGCAGGAAATGATGATTTAGAGTCAGGATGCAATTAAGGGAGGGTTAGGGTCAGGCTGCCAGGAAGGGTGGGTTAGGGTAGTGAGAGGGAAGGGTTAGGGTTAGGGAAAGGAGTGGGGGACTATTTTTTTTACAAATTTACAAATTTTACAAAGCTTTTGGTGCTCTGTGGATCGATTGCAATGCCTCTTCGAGGTATATGCAATCGAAATCCCAGCCATTTCGCAACTGGCTGGCAGGAATCTGATTTTTCGCAAATCAGATTTTCTTTGCAAGGACCCACACCCGTTTGAAAAGTGGCAGGCGGGATGGGGGGTTAGGGTTAGGCTGCAGGGAAGGGAGGATTAGGGTCAGGCTGTGGGAGATGGTGGGTTAGGGTCAGGCGGCGGGAGATGGTTGGTTAGGGTGAGGCTGCAGGGAAGGGAGGGTTAGGGTAATGGAAGGGGGGGGTTAGGGTTAGAATTTGGGGAATAGTTGGGGTATTTCTTTCCCTTACCTTTCGGAGCACCCAAGGTTCGGTGCTCTGTGGATCGATTGCTATGCCTCACCGAAATAGGGGCGTTCTTTCCACGTACCCACACCGCTGTCGGAAGAATCTAAATTCCGCACGTCTGGATATCCATACCGTATTAGCTTGCAGAATTCGGCTGACACACAGACATCTGAATCCAGCCCTTTGTGCCCGCAACCCACAATCTGTATCTATTGTGCTTTTTTAGCAGGTCTCCATTCTGGAGCCTTATGTCTGGAAGGACTTTTAATCTGGTGATGGTTTGGAAGTGTATGGCATTGCTCTAATGAACTCACCACCAGCCCATTGTTTGCTCATTACTATAGATCTCTTGTAGCTGTCAGTAGCGGCTAGTTGAAAGCTTCCAGCATAGTGTCTGACAGGAAGCAGACACAGCTTATCAGAGGCTCATCAGTGGGCTTCCACCACGAGAATAAATCATACACTGTCACTGGGTAAACCTGAAACAGGTAACTGCAGTCCTGCCACCCAGAGACTGCATTCTGAGAGGTCAGAAGATGTCATGCTGAGGGTTTACATAGCTCCTATCAAGGCTCCCTGGTGGTAACCTGGTCAAGATGAGCCCAACATGACATGTGATCAAGCCTAACAGGGCGACTGAAGTGCCTCATTTTGTTTATTTTCTTGATAACATAGGTCCGTAGTCACAGTTACTTAGTTTTCGTCTTACGTACGTTGTTTTAAGAATTGAGCTCCTACACATGCGTAGTAGCTTATTTACACAATCTACGTACAGAAATGGTACATAGATAGAATAAATAGGCAACTACGCATGTGTAGTAGTTCAATTCTTAAAGCAACGTACGTTAGCCAAAAACTACGTAACTGAATACGGGCCATCATTTTGAGTATATGTCAGTGTTGGCTAACCTGTGGCACTCCAGGTATTGTGAAACTACAATTCCCAGCTTTGTCAGGTATCCAATATGCTTTTGCAGTTAAGGCATGCTGGCACTCGTAGTTTCACAACACCTGGAGTGCCACAGGTTAGCCAACACTGGTATATGTTATGACACCATGGGGATCAATACCCCACAAAGCTGAGAACAGGGCAAATATAACATCTAACATGGATGACTTCCACTTAACATGTGCATATAAAAGGTGTTAAGTTTAATGCTAATTCCCCCTTTGTGGCATCATAGTTTAGCATGCCACAATGCCTAATTATATATGTATTTATAATTGTTAATCAATATTTAATAATAGAATTTGTTGGACAAAATTCAGTTGGTAAAAGATTTTGCCTCATCACAATTGAATTTTAAGTACAGCAGATAAAAATTTTTTACATTAGGGAGTGATTATACAGAATATAAAATAAAGCAGGATGTCTAAGACATAATCAATAAGCAAGCAATATTTAATTGTTTGTATGCAAACAATATAATGAAAGATTATCCAAAGTTAGTAAAGAGATGAATATTATCCAATTTTGTCTTCTCTGTATTAATAATGCTTTCTGCTCAGGGGCCCGGATTCACACTACTGCATATACGTTCCTAATTTACCGATAATAGCTACTTCGCATGCGTAGTAACTATGGGCTGTATTCAGACCTCCGGCCGCATATGCAAGGAGTGGTAATAATTATGTAGAATACACTAGTAATCCTGGCCCGGATTCACACCAGCAGACGTATTGCACATATGTTCCTAATTTACCGATAATAGCTACTACGCATGCGTAGTAACTATTTTATGTAACCTACGTATCGGTTCATTACTTAGATTGTGTCTTAAAGACCGCGTATACGCAATCTACGTTGCAAAATGTAACGTAGATAGCGTAACGAAATTAATGCGCATGCACAGTAGTTCATATCGCTAAACTCCGGCCGCATATGCAGTGCGGCCAGAGGTCTGAATACGGCCCTATTTTACACAATCTAAGTAATGAACCGATACGTAGGTTACATAAAATAGTTACTACGCATGCAGAGTAGCTATTATCGGTAAATTAGGAACATATGTGCAGTACGTCTGCTGGTGTGAATCCGGGCCAGGATTACTAGTGTATTCTACATAATTATTACCACTTCTCTACACAGGTCATGTCTCATTTACACTTATTATATTATATATTTAAACAACATTACTATGCAACTGGATCGAATAGTTCCAGTAAGCAGTCTTCCCATTTCCCATCTTTGTTCAGATGTTGCTGCTGAGTGCCATCTAGTGAAAATAAATGGGTAATGCTCATGAAAGTGCAATAGCTTTCAGAACTATGGACAAGACATGTGATCCAAATGAATCGAAATGAGGGTAAATTGATGAGACAAGGATCCAGCCTATATTCATAAACAGTATTATATTTTACTTCAAGACCACTTTCATTTTTACAAAACACTACATGCAGCACTTATGAATGAATAACAATGGCCTGGATCCAGACTTAAGTAAGTGCTTGAAATTAGTTACTCCTGGGCTAAACCATGTTGATTTCAGGGGGAGTCAAGTTAATTGTATTCCTTGCATGCAGGGATATATCTTTGAATTGCTTACTGCACACAGATACTGGCCAGCTTTACTATCACACTGTTATTTAGACTTGGGATAGGAAACATCACCTCTCAACTCTAATACTGTTTACAACAGATGAAATATGACTCCCCTGCAATCAACATGGCTTAGCCCAGGAGTAACTAATTTCAAGCACTTAAGTCTGGATCCAGCCCAAAATCGGGTTACGTTTCGTTAATGTACTGTCTAAAACCATCTACAAGCATAATAATAACAGGATCCATTGCATCATAAGGATAATTGTTTCCATTACAGCTGCTATTTCCACCTTGACAGTTCTCCTATTGTTTCTGTCTATTAAATGGTTGCATCCATTGGGTGTAGATGAAGAGTTCTACATCTTATTTAGACATTTCTGTAGATTCAGGAGTCTTTAAATCACTCCTGGGAATATTGCAGTGTTGGGAAACTATTGTCACTCAACCAATTTCCAGGGTGAAAATTGATGTAAAGTGGGAACACTGACCGTGTTCTAATGCACTTACCACTGGGCAAACAGATCAAGAAGTAAATAGCTTAACTCCTGTGTGGTGCTGAAGTGCATGCTGGGAAGGTAATTTACACCACTGAGAACAGAAGCAGGGATATGATGAGAATACTTCTAAGCTCCACTTTGTGCCTCATGCATAAGAATAATGAATTAAGGTGATTAGCAAAGTCTTGTGAAATTCACATAGTATAGTACATTGTATAAAGGAAATCACACTATTAGATTCAGTGATAAGAAAGACTGGAAAAAAATTGGGCAGACATAGGCCTGGATCCAGAATGAATAAAGACAGATGCCTTAAGTACACTACATGCATAAGTTGACTGTCAGTTGGTACTGTGCGTGCTTCCATTCTTTAAGGTAGGTTTCTGCACGTAGAAGGTCCATACATGCAAGGGAAGTACAGGGAATGTGCACTCTTCTTCCATGTACGGAATGTAGGACACAACCTTCTGTACGTTAGCCTCCGTTGTAGAACCTTAGCTCAATTATGGATCCCACACAAAATCTTTCTTCTTAATGCAATGTGTATAAAGTAATCAATGAAAACGGACTGCTTTCTTGCTATAAGAATACTCTCATATCCGGGTGCATTTTTCTATAGTAACATTGGTGACTCTATTGATGGTGTCATGCAGGGGTGGCTTCAGAGCTGAGCACACCAAGGATGATCATGTGCATTTTGTGCTGACTTGAGTACCATAATGCACTCCTATTTACATCAATAACATACGGTAACATGTATGTTATTGTGCCCTGATGAAAATTGTTTTCCAACAATTGAAACGTTGGTATGGCAATGAACTAAAGAAACATTAAATGGAATAACCTTCTTTAATACTTTGCAAGTCTCCGTGAAAGCCTTCCTTTTGGACTGTATATATATATATATATATATATATATGACACACCTTCAGTGATGAAATAGGACTGGTACTCTAAATCTGAATTCATCCATTCAGTTGAATGCTTCATTAGTAGGCATTGCAGCTACATTAGTGTAACTGAAGGGTTGGACAAGTACTCTATGGCCTAGATTTACTAAGCTGCAGGGAAAGATAAAGTGGAGATGTTGCCCATAGCAACCAATCACATTCTAGCTCTCACTTTCCTATTGCATATTAGAAAATGTCAGCTTGAATCTGATTGGTTGCTATGGGCAGCATCTCCACTATTCCTTTCCCGCAGATTAGTAAATCTGGCCCCAAGTGTTTCTGTGGGATTGCAAATACTTTTCCACACTACACATGCTCACTACACAGATGCATTAAAATCCATGAAAATCTCCTAGAACGAAGTCCAGCTCATCCAGACTTGAGATTAATGACACTTACGACAGATGACCTTTGTGGCCCACAAATTTGGACATCCCCCTCTAAATTGGGACAATTGTGAAGTTTGTAGTTCATTCATGTGAATAAAGTTACTAGGTGGACATATGGATCTCTGAATTATAGTACAGTCCCCTGCTTGTGGATCTATCCAAATCTTTTATTTAGGGATCTCAAAATGAGAAAATTAAAAGTCTTGATCCATTAGGGAATATCTCTCCAACTGTGACTTTCTTAGAATCCTGAGAGATGTAGCTGCCTCCCTTCACTACCCAAGAATTTGAACTTGCTATCAAATCCTCATCCAATGGAAAGAGCCCTGGCCCAGATGTTTTCCCCATCTCATACTATAAGACCTATAAAGAACACCTTATCCCTCTCATGATTTTTGCCTTTAACTGCATTACAGACATGACCAACATTTCCCCCCAATCGCTCTCAGTCCATATTACCATTATCCCCAAGGAAGGCAAGGACCCCTCTATCTGTGCTAGCTATGGACCCATCTCTTTAATAAATGATCTAAAACTTTTAGCAAAGCTTCTTGCCTAAAGGCTGCAGCCCTTTCTCCCTGATATCATCCACAATGATTAGGTGGGTTTTGTCCCCAGTGATGAGGCCCAGGACAACATCACCAAAGTCATCACTCTTCTCCACCAGACTTCAACAAGCTCTCATGATTCGATCCTATTAATATTAGAAAATGTCAGCTTGAATCTGATTGGTTGCTATGGGCAGCATCTCCACTTTTTCTTTCCTGCAGCTTAGTAAATATGGCCCTGTGAGTGTGTTTTCACAACTTGTGTCCTACCCATAGTTGAAAACAAATATCCCAATGTCTTTAAAACAGGCCATTTCACATCTAATGCTGATATAGGCATCATGACTTATAACAAGGGCTGGACTACTTTAAAAAAACAAAACTCTAATAATTGCTTTTTTTTTTATTAAGCTGTACTAGGACATGTGGCATAAATTACAATTGTACAAAGAGCTCACTCTTTTCTTTCTATTTTCGGCATCTGACGGACGTATTATGGGCGACGGACGTTGTTCTGGCTCCAGCCCATCGCGCTAAATGGAATCGGGCCCATCAATTGGTCATTTAACAAAGTAATTAACAAATACCGGTTGCCAGGGTGACTAGAAAATGGAACCTGATGACAGGATTCACTTGAAGTAGCAACTGCCGGATTATCAAAGAGGTGACCAATGCATCTTTGTGCTGGCGCCTAAATACTACCAAAATTTGTCGAGCCCTGAAAAATTCAGTTTACTATCTGAAATATACATTTATAACACAATAATAAAAAGTGTATATATAATACTTCACTTGTACTGTGTATTTACAAAACAGCATGTGAGATCTTTCTTCTTTTTTATTTTTTTCTTTAAATGGTATCACAACGCTTGTGGCAGCGGTCCACTATTTTCACGTTAATCCTCCGTGCAGGAGAGTGGTGTCATTTTATTGTACTGCACGGGAGTAAAATTAAGTCACTATATCAGTGTGGGGGAGGGGTGGACATTTTATTCCCGCTGCACAAACACGTCCCTTAATCTGTTATAATTTATATGTAGAGAAATCTATAAGGTGATTAATGCGAGTAAATACTAGTTATTTCTGTATCACAACAGTCTCTGTTTGGAAAATTGTGGCCAATTTCTGTTATGTAAATATGTCTTAATGGTTGATCCCTACTATTGAAGCAAATGTTAGAGACAACCAGAGCATACAGTAACTGTCCCAAGACCAACCAATCACTGTAGGTTAAAAAAGAATATATAGATGAAAATATCTGGTATCTTGTAGTAAGTTCTGCAAAATTTACACATGTATAGACAAATATTTACCTACCATATACCATACTATATGGCATGTTATGTCCTGGCTCTCCTCCTATACAATAGGGCATGTTATATACTGGCTTTTCGCCCATACCATATGGCATGTTATGTACTGGCTTTTCTCCCATACCATATGGCATGTTATATACTGGCTCTCCTATTAAACCATATGGCATGTTATATACTGGCTCTCCTATTATACCATATGGCATGTTATATACCGGCTCTCCTATTATACCATATGGCATGTTATATACTGGCTCTCCTATTATACCATATGGCATGTTATATACTGGCTCTTCTCCCATACCATATGGCATGTTTTATACTGGCTCTCCTATTATACCATATGACATGTTATATAGTGGCTCTCCTATTATACCATATGACGTTATATACTGGATCTCCTATTATACCATATGACATGTTATATACTGGCTCTCCTATTATACCATATGACATGGTATATACTGGCTCTACTATTATACCAAATGACATGTTATGTACTGGCTCTCCTATTATACTATATGGCATGTTATATACTGGCTCTCCTATTATACCATATGGCATGTTATATACTGGCTCTCCTATTATACCATATGACATGTTATGTACTGGCTCTCCTTTTATACTATATGACTATATGTTATGTACTGGCTCTCCTATTATACCATATGGCATGTTATGTCCTGGCTCTCCTCCTATACCATATGACATGTCATGTACTGGCTCTTCTCCTATACCATATGGCATGCTATATACTGGCTCTTCTCCTATACTATATGGCATGTTATATACTGGCTCTCCTCCTATACCATATGACATGTCATGTACTGGCTCTTCTCCTATACCCTATGGCATGCTATATACTGGCTCTTCTCCTATACCATATGGCATGTTATATACTGGCTCTTCTTTTATACTATATGGCATGTTATGTACTGGCACTCCTCCTATACCATATTGGCATGTTATGTACTGGCTCTCCTCTTATACCATACGACATGTTATGTACTGGATCTTCTCCTATACTATATGGCATGTTATTTACTGGCTCTTCTCCTATTCTATATGGCATGTTATGTACTGGCTCTCCTCCTATACCATATGGCATGTTATATACTGGCTCTTCTCCTATACCATATGGCATGTTATGTACTGGCTCTCCTCTTATACTATAGGCCAGGGCATGTTATATACTGGCTCTCCAACTATACCATATGGCATGTTATGTAATGGCTCTCCTCCTATACCATATGGCATGTTATGTACTGGCTCTCCTCTTATACCATATGGCATGTTATGTACTGGCTCTCCTCATACCATATGGCATGTTATGTACTGGCTCTTCTCCTATACTATATGGCATGTTTTGTACTGGCTCTTCTCCTATACTATATGGCATGTTTTGTACTGGCTCTTCTCCTATACTATATGGCATGTTTTGTACTGGCTCTTCTCCTATACTATATGGCATGTTTTGTACTGGCTCTTCTCCTAAACCATAGGGCATGTTATGTAATGGCTCTTCTCCTATACCATATGGCATGTTATGTACTGGCTCTCCTCTTATACCATATGGCATGTTATGTACTGGGTCTTCTCCTATACTATATGGCATGTTATGTACTGGATCGTCTCCTACACTATATGACATGTTATGTCATGTTATGTACTGGCTTTTCTCCTATACTATATGGCATGTTATGTAAAACAAAAAAAAACAAGACACAAGGCTTGATAGCTCGGCGCTGATAAAATAATTAGATAAAATTAGATAAGGATAGATAAGGATATAGGACCTGATTCACACTGAAGATACTATAATAAGAACTTAAAGTCACTCCTGGGCTAAACCGTGGTGATTGCAGGGGAGTCATATTTCATAAACACAAAAAAAATTACATTCAAAATGCTGGGACGCTAAAAATTAGATAGTATTGAAAATATACTGATTGCAATAGCTAATAAACAATAAGCTGTAATTAAAATGGTGTCCACGTTTGTAAATAAACATGCACAATTTATTATAACAGAGCATAAAATATTAAGCATAAAAAGTCTTCACAAATAATTGCAAATGTGGGGTTAATAACGGAGTGCCGGATTCAGAGCTCCGGCCCCAATGCACGCAATCTACGTTGCAAGAAGTAACGTAGATTACGTTCCAAAATTACTGTGCATGCGCAGTAGCACTTTTCGCAATCGTCTAATTTTTAGCGCTCCAGCATTTTGTATAATTTTTTTATGGCATGTTATGTACTGGCTCTTCTATACTATATGGCATGTTATGTACTGGCTCTTCACCTATACCATATGGCGTGTTATACACCAGGTCTCTTCCTATACTATATGGCATGTTGTATACTGGCTCTCCTCCTAAAGTGTTATTTTATACCAAATGATACACTAGCTGTTTATTTTACGTACGTTTTACATATGTTACACATACAAATGTTCATGTGCCTTCACAATGCAATGCTTTTAATAAAAAATAAATAAAAAAAAAAGTATATTTCTTAATTATCTGTAAATATGATTTTTGCAGGCAAATTGTAGAACTCTTATACATTCCCACAATGCTTGGGGTAAGCACTGACAAAAACTCAATGCAGTATATGGACTACTAGGCCCATTCTCTGTATGCACAGAGGTCTGGAAGTCCACACGGAAAAAGGAAGTGATTTCTCTTGTCCCTCCCCTCTCTCGTGAGGACTTTAGGCAACTTATGCTACCATAGCCATCAGCGGAAATAGGGCCGTTCGCTATGGGGACCCACATTCCTGGCTACCTAAACACATAACTCACTTATAAACGTCTGAAATCATCTATTATTACATGTTTTTGTGATAAACCAAACTTGTTAATGAAAGGAAAACACAAAGCTTTAGTTGCATCGCTAGCAGTAGGCTAAGTTGAACGTCTAAAATAAAAAGAAGTCTATATAGAACAACATCCGTTTAAACTGGTAGTTTTGAGTATATTGGTTCTATCAGCCTCCTGACTTTTAGAGGGTTAGTGTGTATTGTGTTAGTCAAACTTGTAAATACAAGACATGGAGAGAGCCAGCCAACAGCCTAAAGCAGAGAGTGCAGCTAGCAGCAGTCAGCGCAGACATACCATGCCAACCAAAAGAAATCCTGAAAATACAGAGAAAACATCGGGTTAGAATGCTAGGGATGGGTCAAACATCAACCATCTGAACCATCTTACCAATGGAAACATCAAATGATTCCCATCCCTACTGTACAGTGAAAGAAGAAAATAGGGCGAAAATTACATTGTCTAAAATGACTTGCAATCTAGAAAGTGTATTACAAAAGTTAATGTAATGTCTGCAGATAATGTAATGTTGCATGCAAGGTCCAGCGGT
>WWET01001626.1:46453-58665 GCA_011038615.1 Limnodynastes dumerilii
TTTCCCTACTGTCATATTAGGGTTTTTCTTATGATTTATTGGACGATGACATTAGCCTGTAAGACACTAACCAGTACACACAAAAAGCAATATATTTTTTTATTTCTTCTGCAAAAATAAAATAAAAAAAATCCATATTTCAATCAGCATAGTGGCATTGCCAAACTACTTTTAAATAAAGAATGCTTCAAAACACATGTTTAGAAATAATGGTTACATGGGCAGAAGGATAATCAATTCTGCACCTGAGCATGCATTATATGTCAACAGATGGACGTCGTAGATTCCAGGCCTGCCTTCAATATTATTATGCCAGTTATCTATAGAGTCTGCAGTGGTGTAATGTGGGAATGAAGCACACATTTTATTATTCAGTAACTATAGGTATAGAATCCTCTGATCCTGAGCTTCCAACTGCCACTCACCTGAATATAATGAATTAACAGAAGTTTAAAAATAATTCATTTCTGTACCAAAGATTGTTACCATAGTAACTGATTGTCAGAAGCTCAGAAGGAGAATCACAGACAGCAGCATTCCCAGTTCCAACCACAGCAGAGAATATAAAGAACCTGTTCGGACTTATACCACGCACACGCCGAATGTGCTCGGTGCCATAGCGCTAGCTGTACTATGTGTTATTATGGGCCGGGGCCCTCTCTCCGCTTCCGCATTGTGCAATGGCAGCAGTCACATAGTTTCGCGCAGATTGATGATGTAACGGCGCGGCTCCCTTAAGTGAGAACTGCGCATGCGTGGTACCCTCTTTTCTGGTGTGAACATGGCGGGGACAGAGTGAGTAGATCATGGCGGCTCTAGAATCAGCTTCCATCCTTCTTAAATATCGCTCCTGCGCGCGTCTTATTCAGCTTGGATGTTTTCTGTGTGTGTGGAGAACACGCCGGGCACCGTATTTGTGGAGTGCGGCGCTTCCCAGTCGCACAGCCATCAGCGATGTGTCCTCCCGTCCACAGCCGGTCTCTGCTGAGGCCTATCGGTGCCCGAGATCCGGGGGCTTTCCTGAGCTATGACCCGATGGTTTCTAAATTCTTCTGGTGTCTGGGATTGATCGCTTTCCGTTCTGTGCGGTGTTTATACAGATAATCCCGATCCGTGTGCTACAATAAACATAATAAATAGCAAATGTTACCAACCAGGACTTGTAATATAACATGTCGGTAATGGTCATATACATCCTGCCCGACTTATCAGAGCTTTAATTTATTCAGCAGTAGCTTACCTATCACCTTATAACTGAGCCATGGGCATGCAAATAATCCTCGGCTGTATTGCAAATCTCTCTCTCTGTAGCTTATATCTTATGGTCAACTGCTGACCTGTATGTTTGTACTAATGAAAACTCACATCTCCTGCATTGTGTAAATACATTTGTAAGTCTCAAATCCAATTTTTGTATAGGGAGAAGAAGTTGCCATCCGTTCCGGAAAGCCTTTTAAAAAGGCGAAAAGCCTTCGCGGCCGCAAAGCTCAAAAGGGTCAAGAAACTTTTGGCTGCAAAAAAGGTGAGATGTTTCTTTGCGTAAATGTACATATTGTATTATCTGCTCACTTCTGTGCGAGCTATATGATCGTTTTGGATCTGGTTATGGAAGTGTCTGTGTTTACTGACTTATTATTTATAGTCCAGGTTGTTTATGGATGATTTTATGATTTGCAGGTTCGTAAAGAAAAAAGGAAGATCATTTACAAGAGAGCTGAGAGCTACTACAAGGAATACAGACAGATGTGCAGACGCGAAATTCGTCTTAACAGAATGGCCCGTAAAGCTGGAAACTACTATGTCCCTGCCGAACCCAAGTTGGCATTTGTGATTAGAATCAGAGGGTAAGGAGTCATTGTATAATACAGACTGATAAAATGATCAGAGTTCTCCATTATATTTTTATTATTTTTAAGTGGAAGTAGCCAGGAAAGGGCTCCATAGGAGGATAACCGCTGTGTGACTTAAATGTTTGTTCAACTTTTTTATCCACGTTCTGAGCTGTAGTATATAGTTCATGGTGTATGAAACATTATCACAATTTCTGCTCTCCATATTGTAAGTGTTTGAGCTAAGTCCACTGACCACCTTGATTTCTGCTGTTCCCTGTCATCGCAATGTCAATTGCCTAATTTTCTCCTTTTTCTTTTACCCAGTGGATTTGAACCTGTTAGGTGGTTCAGTATATAGATTATTTTGTTTTCAGTAAGGCTTTGACATTGTGACACATTGCATATTAATTAGGATGGGAAAGTAGGGATAAGACTCAAAGATGGTTGTGTGGATATGATCTTGGTTATAGGATAGACAATGCTATCCCTCTTACGTGTGGAATGGTAACCGGTAGAATACCCCAGGAATCTGTACTTGATCCAGTGCTATTTAATATCTTTAATTGTGATACTAGCTGTGGTAGTGAGGGGTGAAAATACCTATTTTGCAGATAAAACAAAGATCGGTAACAGGGTAGGCACACCGGGAGGAGGTAAACACAGTGAGTGAGCTATGAAGACTACTGGAATGGTCAAGAGTGTGGCGTCTGCAGTTTAATTCCAAAAATACATACATTTGGGGTGCAGAAGTCTAATAGCTCAATATATAATTCATATCCCGACTCAAGAAAGTATAGAGGGAGACAGGGAGTCACTATTTCCCTTTCTAACCATGTAAGGAGAGGCAGGTCAGGTGCTTTGTTGCATAGGGAGAAGAATTGGTAGCAGAAAGGGTAGTAATTATTGGTCATTGATACTGCCTTAGCTAGCATACTGTTTAATTCTGGAGGCCATATCTCCAGGCAGACAAGTACATGAGACTGTGCAAAGAGCAAGTAAAATGGTCTGTCACACAACATACAAAGAGATCAGAGGAACTAAAAATATAGATAGCAGCGGAGAAGAGAAATATTATGGCAGCTTTTACGTATATATCAAGGGGTGGAATAATTTCTCATGTGGTGGAAGTCAACCCAGTAGAACCTTTTTAAACATGTTGTGATAAATATAAGGATGTATCTCAAACTATATTGAGGGTAAATTAGTTTAAGGTCAGTATAGTTTTAAACAGCTGCACAGACTGGATGGGCCATTTGGCTCTTAGCTGCTGTCACTTTCTATGTTGTGTGGTGGTGAAAACATTCTTGATGCGCTTTTTATTTTATCCACGCAGTATCAATGGAGTCAGCCCAAAGGTCCGTAAAGTTCTGCAACTCCTCCGCCTGCGTCAGATCTTCAATGGAACTTTTGTGAAACTCAACAAGGCTTCTATCAATATGTTGAGATTGGTGGAGCCCTACATTGCCTGGGGGTGAGTATTTGTACTCCTCTGAACGTTTGTGTGTATTTGTTAGTAAGTATTAGTAAAACGGCCTATATTTGGTCAGTTACTGTACGCTTTTGGAAATTACACTTCATGTTCTTACCCAGGAGCAGTTTAAGCTGTAAAGGGACATTGGTATCCATCAGATTGTGACCACGATCTCATTCTATGCTCACAGCCATATTTTACCTATAGGAATGCTTCTAACCTATTCTGATTTATGAGGAATGACCCTTCCTACAACTGCAGTTGTTCTTGAAACTGGGTACACCCCTATCCAGTTATTAGACACTGTACTGTGTACGCTCCCACAGTCATGATTTGTTGTGATAAAACAGGTGGCAGCAGATGATTTGGTTTTATGAACTTTATAAAAATCACAATCATTGATGGTACAATGTTGGGCAAACAATGGGTAGTGTGTACACAGGTATGACTGACTCTTCTGTGCAGTGTGTATGGAGTGACGATTGTCTCAGCAGATGGTGAGGAGAGTCAGATCTGGTAAACTGATGTGTACTGGCAATCAGAAGAACCATCACATTTCGTGTATGATCGCAGTGGTGTGTGCTCAGCTTTTGTTATATACTTTCATTCTTTGCAGTGTATTTCAAGCTGGAGCACAGTCTAATCATTAAGTGCTTTATGATAGTGCTCAAACAGGGATATCATGTATGTTTCTTACACCTATGTAAACATTGACTGAATAATCGATGTGATAAATAATTGGAAACCACTTTGATGCTTGCGTGGGAGAACGATCCATGTATTGTATGACCTCTGCAGTCTGTTATTTCAGTTTATATGGTTTGCAACTGTTATTGGGTCAGTTTTTAAGTTGTTTTCCTTACAATGCTATGTGCAATGTTATAGGTTTTGGTGGTTACAACGATGTGCTTCAGTATTTTGACATGTTTTAAAGAAATCACAAAAAGTTGAAACATCAAAGATTGCTTAGTGTAAGCTAAAAGGACAAGATGGTGCTGTTTATTTCATTTAGCTTCTATCAAATGTTAGGGCTTTTTTCAGTAAATAGCCTGTCATCGGTTATCCGTGTCCCCAGCAATCTCTTTAAAATGTGTAATGCTAATCTTGACCAACCTGCGACTGGATGTTGTGTGGACTTAAAATTCTGTCATTCTCCGATATTAAAGCTGGTATTTGGCCATGCATGACATTACTTTCACAACCCCAGATACACACATGCATTCCTGGCCCACCCTGCTTGTTGCAGCCAATGAGCTTGCATGGGAAGTACAGGTGTGTACATTGTACCTAGATATGTCACCAGATAAGTGTAAAAATAAATAAAGTTAATGTCCATTTTGGGGTCAAGCTTAATGTTTTGTCTTATTAAATGTCGTGCACCAGTGTTGACTTTGTATGATGCTCATCCACTCTATTGCAGGTACCCCAATCTGAAGTCTGTAAAGGAGCTCATCTACAAGCGTGGATACCTGAAGGTCAGGAAACAACGCATCCCAATGACAGATAACTCTCTGATTGAGAAGCACCTGGGTAAGTTTTGGTCATGAGAAATGGTTTTTTAGGGCTGTCATTGGGTAACTTAGGTTAAGCCATAGGTTGCTGCTGATAGTCACTGCTTTAGGTGCATAGAGCTAGTAAATCCAGTGTTGCTCAATGATGCTAATATGGATTCTCTACCTCTTTTTGGCTAGTAAACCGTGACTTTCAGTTAATCTGATCATCTTCATTTTGTCGTTTTTGCGCTTTGGGGAATAGAATGGTTGTTTGTACCAGAAAGAAGTTGTAGTAGTTAAATATGTTCCATCACTGCGTGAGATAGATATAGAGATATAGATAGAGAATGTGTGTGTGTGTGTGTTTGATCTTCAAATCCCCACACATGCTAAAAACTGATGTGTACACAGGTCACTGTTGCAACTATTCCTAAATTTCTGAAACCATTTAGTATTTTTACTTTAACATGATTGGCCTGTTGACTAACATAAACTGTGTTCCCTTTATTAGGCAAACGTAACATCATTTGCGTAGAAGATCTGATCCATGAGATCTACACCGTTGGCAAAAACTTCAAAGCTGCAAACAACTTTCTCTGGCCCTTCAAACTGTCCTCTCCCAGGGGTGGTATGAAGAAGAAAACCACACACTTTGTGGAGGGTGGTGATGCAGGAAACAGGGAAGACCAGATCAACAGACTGATTAGGAAGATGAACTAAAAGGTGGGTGTTGAAACAAACTATGAACACATTGGGGTATGATTTCCATCTTAGGTGAGATAGCCAAACATCTCCAAACAATGGTCACCGCTGTGACCATCTTCACGTGTGTTGTGAATTCATATTTCCTGAACTACAGTATTGTCCTTTGTAGTCATCCATAAAGAGGAAGGGTGCTCTGATCTGGCTGGCTCTCCACACATGCTCACTCTTGCTTTGCTGTCAGTGTAAACGTGTAAAGTGAACATATGGATGGGGTGAGGAGAGGAAGTATTTCTGGGAGTGAATAGATCAAGATATTCCATTACTTTGCCATCTCAAGTGTCCAGAGTTGCCTCCTTTTTGCTGCTGAGGTACTGGATATGATTTCCTTCATGCCCTGCAGTGGGAGAACGATCCCTGTATTGTATGACCTGCAGTCATAAGTTGTTTTCCTTAGAATGCTATGTGCAATGTTAGGTTTTGGTGGTTACAACGATGTACTTCAGTATTTTGACATGTTTTAAAGAAATCACAAAAAGTTGAAACACCAAAGATTTCTTAGTGTAAGCTAAAAGGACAAGATGGTGCTGTTTCATTTAGCTTCTATCAAATGTTAGGGCTTTTTCCAGTAAATAGCCTGTCATTGGTTGTTTGTGTCCCCAGCAATCTCTTTAAAATGTGTAATGCTAATCTTGACCAACCTGCGACTGGATGTTGCGTGGACTTAAAAATTCTGTCATTCTCCGATATTAAAGCTGGTATTTGGCCGTGCATGACATTACTTTCACAACCCCAGATACACACATGTATTCCTGGCCCGCCCTGCTTGTTGCAGCCAATGAGCTTGCATGGGAAGTACAGGTGTGTACATTATACCTAGATACGTCACCAGATAAGTGTAAAAATAAATAAAGTTAATGTCCATTTTGGGGTCAAGGTTAATGCTTTGTCTTATTAAATGTAGTGCACCAGTGTTGGCTTTGAGTGATGCTCATCCACTCTGTATTGCAGGTACCCCAATCTGAAGTCTGTAAAGGAGCTCATCTACAAGCGTGGATACCTGAAGGTCAGGAAACAACGCATCCCAATGACAGATAACTCTCTGATTGAGAAGCACCTGGGTAAGTTTTGGTCATGAGAAATGGTTTTTTAGGGGTGTCATTGGGTAACTTAGGTTAAGCCATAGGTTGCTGCTGATAGTCACTGCTTTAGGTGCATAGAGCTAGTAAATCCAGTGTTGCTCAATGATGCTAATATGGATTCCCTACCTTTTTTTGGCTAGTAAAACGGGACTTTCAGTTAATCTGGTCATCTTCATTTTGTAGTTTTTGCGCTTTGGGGAATAGAATGTTTGTACCAGAAAGAAGTTGTAGTAGTTAAATATGTTCGTCACTGTGTGTGTGTGTGTGTGTGTGTGTGTGTGTGTGTGTGAGAGAGAGAGAGATTGTGTGTGTGTGTATGTTTTTTTGATCTTCAAACCCCCACACATGCTAAAAACTTATGTGTACACAGGTCACTGTTGCAACTATTCCTGAATTTCTGTAACCATTTAGTATTTTTACTTCTAACTTGATTGGCCTATTCACTAACCTAAACTGTGTTCCCTTTATTAGGCAAACGTAACATCATTTGCGTTGAAGATCTGATCCATGAGATCTACACTGTTGGCAAAAACTTCAAAGCTGCAAACAACTTTCTCTGGCCCTTCAAACTGTCCTCTCCCAGGGGTGGTATGAAGAAGAAAACCACACACTTTGTGGAGGGTGGTGATGCCGGAAACAGGGAAGACCAGATCAACAGACTGATTAGGAAGATGAACTAAAAGGTGGGTGCTGAAACAAACTATGAACACATTGGGGTGAGATAGCCAAACATCTCCAAACAATGGTCACCGCTGTGACCATCTTCACGTGTGTTGTGAATTCATATTTCCTGAACTACAGTATTGTCCTTTGTAGTCATCCATAAAGAGGAAGGGTGCTCTGATCTGGCTGGCTCTCCACACATGCTCACTCTTGCTTTGCTGTCAGTGTAAACGTGTAAAGTGAACATATGGAGTGGGTGAGGAGAGGAAGTATTCCTGGGAGGAGTGAATAGATTGATCAAGAAATTCCATTACTTTGCCATCTCAAGTGTCCAGTGTCCAGTTGCCTCCTTTCTGCTGCTGAGGGACTGGACATGATTTCCTTCATGCCCTGCATGAATGCTGTTACTGCAGGCCGGTGTGCTGTGTACAAGTACAATGCCTTCAGCTTCTTTGACTTGTGAGGTTTTCTAAGAAACGTGTCCGATGCAGAGCAGTTTTTGTAGCAGTAATGACTGAAGTGCCATGACGATACAATTGGCCTCTTCAAGACCCAAATCCATTCTTAAAAAATGTAAAAAAAATTGCTGTTCTGATTAAATTCAATAAAATATTAACAAATGGAACAGGATTAGTGACTTACAGGGCCTTGGGTACTTAAACTAGGTAACATTAATTTGTAAAATCCTTTATCTGCAGAATGTGTTGTGTATTTTACTGTTATATTGAGGATTTCTCCATGATTGGGCATATTCAGTCCCATCCTGCATGGTGCAGACACTGAGGAAGGGGTCTTAAATCTTAGACTTTCTATGGGAGCATCTTTACATTGCTGCAATAGAAGTTTGCACATTTTACATTGATTAGCCCATGCACAAAATGTAATACCCAAATAATTGCAATTGGAACGTATGCCAGTGTGGCATACACTTACTTTATATGCAAAGCTATTTAAGGGTTTCTAGATCGCTGATTTTCTGCTTTTTCTTTTTAGGTTTTCCATGGATCCTTCCCACTCTGGCCTGTTAATAAAAATACATTTACAAAATCTTGATGGTCTCTGAGTGTTCTGATAATTACATGAATGGTAAGAGGGTGTCATGCACGTACAGTCTTTCCCCACCCATAAATTGTGCTTATTGCTGTTCATCTTTATGTGAAGCAAAGAAACTGGTGTTTTTATAGACCAGAAAGTCCCATATTTGTTAGATAACATTTTCTTAGTGTAGCTAAATTGCTATGAAAGACTCTCAGTTTAGCTCTTTGTAATTGCTTTGGCTTCTATCATCCTTTCTTGTAGTGGAGATAACAGTGTTGTTTTTGTTCTCTGGCTTGGTACTAAATTCAGGCTCCTGTGATGTGGATGTTTACATGATGTGCGGATTGGCAGATTACCCTCTTGCTTTTTGTAGGGGTTATTTGCGTTTAGCTTTTATTTTTCCCATTCCGTAAGGGCAGATCACATATTTGAGTGGAATTGGTGCATATGAAAATATGGTAAATGTGGTGTTTATAGTTTGGGCAGAAGATTTTCAGGAAGGGTTCACGTGGCAAGACTCCATTTGAGTGAAGGGCAGTGATCTTGCCTTTGCTTACGCACGTGGGTGCAAGTAAGTATCGGTATTCTGCTTTCAGATTTGTACTACACTTGGACCTCTGACTCTTGCAAGTAACTGGGCTGGTCCCTGGTGCTTCACATCATGACCTGTTGTGTGTTAGTATATTGTGTAAGGGCCAAGCTGTTACCATGTAGTTATATGATGCTGGGGCCTGTAGCTCACTTTGTCATAGAGGTGTAACCATATCTTGGTTATAGTAGAAATTACCGGTATATGTATTTTATCTTGTGCTGAATTGTCATAGATAAAGCACTGAGCCATGTTGCTGACATTGGGTTGTGTAATAAGAGTCACCAGTCATTACCATACTTCTGCAGTCGTCTGAGCTGTATCCTGATTGTGTTCCTTCTGCAGCACTGTCAGGACATAGGAAGTCCTATGCAGCTTATTGAAATAGGTAGCCCTACCTGTAGCATCTCTATCATGTAATTGATAACTATTGGAGTAGAGTAGATTTTTCTCGCCTTGCTGAATCTCATAACTGCTGTTCCCATCAACAGTCACTGAGACAGCAGTGTAGAAATCAAGAATGTGCGAGCTGCAAAATGAAGTGACTGGTTTCTTCCTATTTCCTAAATAGATCTCACTGTTCAATGAAAGTGGCTGCCTGGTGAGGGCTGTGCATCTACTAAGAACAGTCTCTATAAAGTCCTCTGGTCATCCTTTAAGAGTGAGGGTGCTCTAATCTGGCTGACTCAATACGCATGCTCTCCCCTTGCTGTCCAGCTGTTAATGTATAAAGTATGCCTCGGAAGAGTAAATATATTGATCTTGATAGAATTTTTTATAATCTGTTAAAATGCCAGCTTTTGGGTGTCTAAAAGTGCTTCTTCTCTACTTGTAAAGGACTGAACATGCTGGCCTTCATACCCAGCCGAAATGCTGCTACTGCAGCCTGGCATGCTATATACGAGTCACGCGTTTCAGCTTCCTTGACTTGTGAGATTTTGTAAGAACAGTGTCAGAGATACAGAGGGGTTTCTGTGGCAGTAATGACTGAAGTGGGAGGACAAACATTTTAATCATGGACTAAACTTGAAATATAGCAGCAGTAAGTACCCAGGAGACTTGGCAGCTCTGGTGAACCTAGCAACGGGTTGCTGCAGATACGTCTGATTAGTACACCTCTACTCTCTTACACTGGGTATTGGGAAGAATGGGGATTGTCTGCACTGATCTTCCTGGCTGGCTTTGTTCATGACATATTCTGCATGTCTGGTCAGTGTTCACTTTATTAGACACTGAATCTCTGTGAAATATCAGAAAGTTCCTGTGTGCCCAGATGCACTGTGAGGATGCCTGTAACAGCAAGGGCAGTGCCCACTCATCATGAGTAAGGTGGAGCAAATGGATGCAATGCAGTGTGTACAATAGCTGGTGGGTGCTATAAAATGTACTCCTGTGAATTGCGGATATACTAAGACAGTGACAGCTGAAATATATTTTAATACAAACAGCAGCTTTATTGCCAGGAGATTGGGATAGATGAGAATTTTGGTAAGGGTGGCGTTGCATAAGACATGCCTATACTGCCCTGTGGGAGTGTGGATCTCTGCTGAGTGTCCCTTTTTCCAAAGGGCTGTTATCTCCCAGCCAGGTGTGAATTAGCAGGGAAATCAATTGCTTCTGCCTTGCAATCAATCCACCAAAGAAAGAAGATGCAGCAGCAAATGGTGAGTACTAATATAACCCCAACCCTTACCCTATTCCTCCCTTTGTAGCCTGACCTGAAGTCTCCCCTTGCCACAACCTGACCTTAAGACTTCCTTCCCCGTAGCCTCTCCTGTAATACTCCCCTTTCTAGTGGGTATGCAGTGGCGGCTTCTGATTGAATGGGTTATTATGCCGATCAGCATTCTTACCCATTTATTATTAAAACTTCTAATTAGCGATACTTTTGAAATAAAGGCAACCAAAAATTAGGCTTCGGCTTTCTCTATTTTGGAAACTGCGTTTTTGAGATGTCGACGACGACATCTGTTCTGCCAGAAATGTGTTGGTGTGCAAAACAACATGGAAGACTGAACTTAATGGATCCAGATCCGTACTGAAATATTGGTGCATACACAATCTCAAGAAGTGGTTGTTTGCCGATCCAATTGTTTGGAAAAGTCCCATTTCCAGAAATGCTTGTATCCAATTCATTATGATTTGGCTCCAAATGAAGGTTTGAAAAGCCCACAGAAGGATCCATTATTCTAAAAGAAACAATCACCCCAGCTGTTTGACTGTTTGTTATTTAAATAGATTATATTCTTAGTCTCTCTGCTTGCTCACTGCTGCTGTCAGGGTTTGTTTTCAAAAAAGATGATTTCTGTTAATAAGCCTGGGATGTGCACTCATAAATTATAATTAATCTAGCCATCCATAATGGGCATAGCTGTGAAATTGTGTATTTCAAAAGCAGCTTATCCTACGTGTAGACCTCCTAAATCAGATGAAATTAGAAGGACAATTGAAGATCTAGGAAACAATTTGATATCGCCAATCTCTCAACTGTTTGGGTATATTATATTGCTGTCAGCATAAAAGTCTCAGAAACAATTAGAACAACGCGTTTTGCCATATGTGACTGGTAGATTAATCAGAAGGTAAGAGTTCATGTTGAAGATTCTTTTAAATAGGGCTGTGCATTAATGAGGTGTGCTACATCTGTATCGAAGGTTATGACAGTCATTCATTCAGGGGAAACCGTATAAAGAAACGGGTTCCACAAAATTATAGTAGAGGTCTTAAAACCTGAAAATTAAGCAGATAATAGTTAATAAGGAAGCTGATTGATAGTTTTAAATACAGTAGATTAATTTAGACCATATAAACAAATACAAAATTCATAGAGATAAAAAGCTAAATATATAACAATACATACATTTTAACATAATACAGCGGAAGAATCCTCAGCACATCCAGTACTAAAACATGTTCCCATAAAGTACATTTATGCAGTGCAGAGTTTATGATAATGTATATATGTCTGGCTCTGTTGTCCTAAAGCTAGCAATCTTATGGCTTAACCGCCCAATGTGGACAATAAATGCAGATATACTACATGCGCTCCCACTATAAAGGCAGCAGAGTCTCTCTTCATGGAAAAATACAATGAATTTGACAGTCCCTGGAATGCATCTTGCTGTTGCCCAGATGTAACGTTGCTCCTGTTTTCTCCTCTGCATCTAGGTCAGTGTGCAAGGACATTGGGCCTGATCCAGAGCTACGATGTTACACTGAGCTCCCCCTGTGCGGGCGTATGGCCCCTTCCTTACGCCGGCTGAAGGCTACCCTAGCTTCGCC
>WWET01001626.1:58977-71973 GCA_011038615.1 Limnodynastes dumerilii
CGTATTTTCGTACGAAAATTCGCACTGCGCATGCTCAGTATGACAACTTCCGGTTGGCTGGACGACATGAGCGGATAGCGGGCGTATTGTGAGCGAAGTGTAAGCTCGAGGGGCGTGCGTTCATTACGACGATCGCCTGGACGCTTGTTTTACTACACGGAGGCGGGGATAGCCATTTAAATTGTACAGTATGGGCGTGCTAAGGCCATACGCTGAGCGTATTATGTGCGAAAATTCGTACGCCCGACGGTAGTACCTAGTGTAGGGTATAGCTGCCGTAAGCAGGGACTTTACTATGGGAGTGCTAGGGGCGTGTAGGTTGATACGCCCGAGCGTACGTTCGCATTCGCCCGTCGTGCGAATTTTCGTAGCGCTGGATCAGGCCCATATACTCTTATGAAAAGCTGAACAGTTTATGAGGATGATATTGCACATACATATTTGTGGTGGAAGGTTGTATTACATTTCTGTTTTGTTTTTCTTTTTTTGTTTTTTTTGATGCAATAAATAAAAGTAATGTTTTAGAAATGAGGTAAAATTACATCTTGGTTTATATTATTGATAGTGTGCACTTGTTTATGATTCTATTATGGTTTCCTGGATGGAAAGTCTTGTGTAAAGGGTTTTTTTTTCATTTTGAAATCTTTTTATTGTTGTCAAACAAATAATGCATATTAATACAATTACAGCAAGATACAAACACAAATATTTTCCATTTTATACTCAAATAACAATATTACAATATTAATTACAATAACAGAACTACTATTTGTATCATACATGTACCTTCTCTTGTATATACACAAAACAAATTAGAATATGAGGTAATAACAGAACAGTCAGTTACATCACACTTTTGCCCTTATTATATTTGAAATATTATTTTCTTTAGGGTTTTGTGACCTCTTACATTAACCTCTTATTTTGAATGTATCATCCATTTGACATACACATTTTACATATTTTATTTAACTTTTTTTTTTCTTTTTTTTTTGAAAGATTGTTTTATTGGTTTTACAGGTAAAATATTTTACGGTACAGTCGAATCAATCAAAACAGACCTCATAGGTAACAGGAACATGCAGTTGCGAATATAGGAAACATGGTAACTGGAAATAAAAAAAGAGAAAGCATGAACCCTGGCTATGACAACAGTAAACAGGCAGCTTAACAGCTGTTAGGAGGTATAAATTATACAGGAAAGCAATGTAACATTGTTAGTGCAAACTGACAACGGAAAGACAGGGGGGGGGGAGATCAGTCATGTAGGTATATGTCAGCACGTTGTACTGTGAAGGCTAGCTACATATGTACATATGTACATCATGGGTCAGGGACCCAGACAGGTTTAAAGAAATAGGTGCGTCCACTCACTGACAGGAGAGTGAGTGATTGGGGTGATATAAGAGAAACCATGGAGCCCAAATGCGTACAAAGATATGAGATTTCTTCTGGAGATATGCGGACATTTGTTCCAGGGCGGAGAGGTGCCAAACCTTGTTCAGGAGTTGGGAGGAAGAGGGCGGGGAGGTATCCTTCCAATGATTGGCTATGAGGCAACGAGCTGCATTTAAGATTTGGGTAGCCAATCTATCAGAATCCTTATCTAAGTCTACAATGGGAGCGCCCAGGAGGAATGCCCAGGGGCATTTAGAAATTGGTACATTAAGAACCTGAGATAAGTGTGGCCACCATGGACCAGAAGCCTGAGATTATGGGACAGTCCCACCAAATATGCAGGAAGGAGCCAACCCCACCACATCCTCTCCAGCATAGGAGAGAGACCGTGTCATACATTCGGTGCAACCTGGAGGGAACTAAGTACCACCTGTTATATATTTTAAACATGTTCTCCTGTACAAGGGTGGATAAAGAGACTTTAGCGAGTCTCTCTCTCTCTCTCGTATATTAGACCATGTGTCCTCCTCCGGGGGCAGCCCCAAATCCCTTTCCCACGCCACTTCATGTTTTGGAGCCGAGGCCTCCTTGTGTAAAATTAGGTAGGTGTATAGTGACGATATAATTTTCTGCGCTAGTGGGCCACGCAAAAACAGAGACTCTACTAATGATAGTGGCCTGGTGATCTGGGTCCGTGGTAGGGAAGAGACAAAGTGACGCACTTGTACGTATTCAAAGAGACACGCCACCCGGGATCCATATTGGTGTTGTAGGCTTTCCAGGGTTGCCCATCTATCCCCATCCAGCAAGTCCCTTACCACCTGGATGCCTGCTGCCTGCCAGCCTGACAAGGCGGAAGAGGAGTGTCCCGGGGGAAAGTCAGGGTTGTCCCAAAGGGGAGTTATGGGGGAGGGGAGAGAGGAGACCTTAAAGAAGGTCCTACAGTAGTCCCAAATGGAGCATGTGAAGCTAATTACGGGGTGAGAGGCCATTGCCCGCATTCTTCAGGAGGGTGGGAGGCCAAGGGCATATCCTAAGGAGGGAGAATCACATGCAGAGGCTTCCAGCTGAATCCATCGGGGCCGGTGATCTGGAGCAAACCAAGCAATGGCCTGGCCTAGATGAGAAGTTAGGTAGTAGAGGCGCACGTCCGGGAAGCCACGGCCCCTATTATCGGTAGGCTTTTTCAAATTAGCAAAACTAGTTCTAGGGGGTCTGTGGTTCCAAACAAACTGGACGAACCATTTGTGAATTTGGAGGAGAGTGCTGCGGGGGACCAGTACAAGCAACATCTGGAAGAGGTACAACAAGCGAGGCATGATATTCATTTTAAGGGCAGTAATGCGGCCGAGCCAGGAAATATATAAGGGTTGCCACCGGGACAGGTCAGTCTTTTTTTTTTTTTTACCAATTAAAGTTTATTGATTTTGTAATGCAAAAAATGTAAAAGAAACATGGGGAAGGGGTGCAGAAAGGAAAAAGGGGAGGGGTAGGGAGGGGAACATCGCATGATACAACGTATATAAGTTCAGCATTACATAGCATCTCCAACCGAGCAGGATATATACACCATAACATAGTAGCATTGAAATACAATCATAAGTAGGCTCCATAAATAGAAGCACAAGAAACCTTATAGACCTGGCCGGGGCTTAGAGGACTGAAATGAACCAATGCCATTATCAAGTGACCAGGAGATGGAATACAGTAATAGGGCTAGGTCGACGGTAGCTGACGCCTACTTTCTTCCTGAAGATAATCCGTCCAAGGTAGCCACTGAAAGAGGGGGCAGGAAGCGGAGACCCGGTATTCAGCCAGCATTGTCTCCATTGTATGACTATAGGTAATTTTAGCAATTATTTTAGGAAGTGCCGGAGGGTCTACTGATTTCCACAGCTGGGCTATAGCAGCCCTGGTGGCTATCAAAAAGTGTCCAAATAGGTAGTGTTTCTCTCTGGGGAGGTCCTCAGGGTAGAGGTGCAATAAAGCTGTCTGTGGGGATGGGAGAATGAGGTGATTTAAAACTCTGGAAGCCAGAGAAAACACTTCTTCCCATAACGAGAGGAATGAACGAATGCCATTATCAAGTGACCAGGAGATGGAATACAGTAATAGGGCTAGGTCGACGGTAGCTGACGCCTACTTTCTTCCTGAAGATAATCCGTCCAAGGTAGCCACTGAAAGAGGGGGCAGGAAGCGGAGCGGAGATATTCAGCCAGCATTGTCTCCATTGTATGACTATAGGTAATTTTAGCAATTATTTTAGGAAGTGCCGGAGGGTCTACTGATTTCCACAGCTGGGCTATAGCAGCCCTGGTGGCTATCAAAAAGTGTCCAAATAGGTAGTGTTTCTCTCTGGGGAGGTCCTCAGGGTAGAGGTGCAATAAAGCTGTCTGTGGGGATGGGAGAATGAGGTGATTTAAAACTCTGGAAGCCAGAGAAAACACTTCTTCCCATAACGGGCGTATCTTGGGGCAGGACCAAAACACATGTAACAAATCCCCCGTTAATCCACAACCACGCCAACACATTTTTGAAGTCGCAGGCCACATAGTGTGGAGTCTCGCAGGGGTAAGGTATAGTCTATTCAGCATCTTAATGCCCATCTCAACATGATTAGAGCATCTAGACCTTTTGAACATTTGGGCGGACAGTTTAACCCATTGTTGTGGTGAGATCGTAATACCCAGATCTCTTTCCCAATGAGGGTGCGGAGGGGCTTTACCCACTGGGGGATTCGCAGAAATTATAAACTGGTACCAGAAGGAGATGGCGCCCGCACTACCTCCTGCCGATAGGCGTTGCTGAATATTATCCGGAGGGAGCTGCAAAGTGTTGGGGATTTGTAATGTGGCAGACACCCAGTGACTAACTTGGAGGTAACGAAAAACCTCTGAGGCCGGGATGTTATAGCGGGTGACCAACTCCGAGAATGGGCGTAAACGCTTCTGAGGCAATAAATGATCCAACTGGCACAGCCCCTGTACCCCCCAACTAGCAACAGTAAAATCAGGTATGAACTGAGATATGGCCGAGATTGGGAGATTCCTAGTGGGGAGAACTAAGTCGGTATGGCGACCCAAAAACCGGTCCCAGAGTTGCAGGGAAACTTTCATGGAGCGCAGGGGAGGGTCTATCGGGGGCCGGTTTCGGCTAGGTAGCCAGAGCAGGTCCGGGAGGGAGATGGATCGGAGCAAGCTAGCCTCCAATTCAACCCAGGGCTTCCGAGGGTCAGAGCGGAACCAGTCACGCAGCGGGGCTAATAAGCAGGCCATATGGTAAGCCTCAAGGTCCGGCACACTCAGTCCCCCCAACACTTTAGGGAGGGTCATACGCCGCAGGGCAATTTTAGGCGGCTTTGTCTTCCAAATATATTTAGACATGAGCTTGGAGAATCTATCTATATCCGGTTTTTGAAGAAGATATGGGATGGTTCGAAAAATGTACATGAGCTTGGGTAATAGTGTCATTTTAAATGCCGCAATTCGGCCCAGCCACGATACTTCGTGTAACATCCAAGACGTTGTCAGTAGGGAGAGGTGCGTGTGGAGGGGGGTGAGGTTTTCCGAGAGGACATCTTCCACAGCACATGTTATATGTAGACCCAAATATCGTAAGGATTTTTCTTTCCAGGAGTAAGAGAAAGTACGTTGCAAAGAGACTAAAGAGGTGGCGGGAAGATTAAGAGGTAGTGCTTCAGTCTTAGAAGTGTTCAATTTATAGTAGGAGACCGCACTAAAGCGGTCTAAAATAGTGTGAAGCTCCCCGAGGGCCGTTTCAGGATTGGTAACGAACAAAAGCACATCATCCGCAAATAAGCAGAGCTTATGTATAGTGTTGTTTATAGAGATACCGGGGAAAGTAGGGGAAGTACGGATCAGGTGGGCCAAGGGCTCCATGGTAAGGGCGAACATCAAGGGGGACAAAGGGCACCCCTGACGGGTACCATTCGTGATAGCAAAGGGGTCAGACAAAAACCCGTTACTAAAGACTCTCGCGCTGGGTCCCCGGTATAGTGCATCTATGGACTTGAGAATTGTACCCTGAAACCCAAAGCGGCTAAGGACCGCTCTCATATATTCCCAGTGCAGGCGATCGAACGCCTTTTCGGCGTCGAGCGAAAGCAAAATGAGGGGTGTGGAGGTTTGATTAGCCCAATCCACTATATTTAAAACTCTACGGGTGTTGTCTGACCCCTGGCGCCCTAAGATAAAACCCACCTGATCCGGGTGGACGAGTGCGGGAAGAAGGGGGGCCAGACGATTTGCTACCAATTTGGAATAAAGTTTGATATCCGTGTTTAAAAGAGCTATAGGTCTATAATTGGTAACGTCTGTGGGGGATTTACCAGGTTTAGGGATAGTTACAATTTGACCTTGTATCTATGAAATAAGGGTAAGTAATAAAGGCGCTATGAGCTGCTGCACCCTACCCCCAGCTGGGGAGATCCACACTCCCTGAATGACTTCAATAGACAAAATAGAAAATGCTGGGAGAGTGTGCGCTGCTCCTAACCTAATGTGAATCTAAGGTATAATGTGTTTAGTGGGGAATGATAAAAGAAGAGTAGTATTGATAATAGTCGGAGTCAGATAGTCTTCTAATGAGATATATGTACACAAATCTTATAAACAGTTCTAATCCTGCAGTTAATCTTATTAAACATCAGACCACAGATCAGATCCACACCACACCTTCTTATTAAACATCAGACCACAGATCAGACCCCCACTATACCTTCTTATTAAACATCAGACCCCAGATCAGACCCCACCGCATCCTCTTATTAAACATCAGACCACAGATCAGACCCCGCCACACCCTCTTATTAAACATCAGACCACAGATCAGACCCCACCATACCTTCTTATTAAACATCAGACCACAGATCAGACCCCACCACACCCTCTTATTAAACATCAGACCACAGATCAGACCCCACTATACCCTCTTATTAAACATCAGACCCCAGATCAGACCCCACTAAACCCTCTTATTAAACATCAGACCACAGATCAGACCCCCACCATACCTTCTTATTACACATCAGACCCCAGATCAGAACCCCACCATGAGCTTTACTAAGCTGCATGTTTGGAAAAGTATAGATGTTGTCGATAGCAACCAATCAGATTCTAGCTCTCACTTTTATACTACATACTAGAGAATGTCAGCTGGAATCTGATTGGTTTCTAATGGTAACATCTCCAATTTTCCAAACCCGCAGCTTAGTAAATCTGACCCCATACCTTATTATTAATCAGCAGACCACAGATCAGACTCACCATACCTTCTTATTAATCAAGACAATACGTATAGTAGAGGAAAACAACACAAAAATAATAAATGTAAATAATGATCTGAGAGAACTTTCTCACACCCAATGCAGTCCAATGTATGGAATTTTTCCCATGTTTAACTGTTTTTTATATAGTAAGAGTGCAAGTGGTTCACAGAGACATCAAAGTGAAGATACCCTGAGCCCATTGCCACTAGTAAATTATTGGTAATGATTTCCAGAACGTGTCTTCTGGGATTTCACTAAACGCTGTCAGATTTAGGGTCAGGCCCGAATTATCTCATCTTTGTAACTGGAGGCTCTGTCATTGTGCAAGTGGCAGGAAGAGATGTTGTTGTGTTTGATCATTCAGAATTGGGTTCAGGGGACAGCTTGTATATAATATTTTTTATAATGTGTATTTGTACGGTGCTGTGGACCCATTGTAGCCCCATATAATTGAACTTTTTATTATTATTATTCTTCTTAATATTATTATTTATTGTTAATAATAATCAGGGTTGCCGATTTTCCTGGGAATGTCCGGGAGACTCCTGAAATTCGGGCAGTTCTCCCAGTATCCCGGGAGAGCCGGCAAGTCTCCCGCAGAGGACTTGAGGCCCGTGGTTTCAAGAAAACCACGTCATCAAGTCCTGCCCCCCTGCCAGGCAACACTAGTATCCAAGTGTTGCTTGGGACAGGGAAGGACTTGATGATGCAATTTGCATCATCAAGCCCCACCCCCATCTTTAGTAAATCTAAAAGAGGGTAATTAATAGTCAGGGGGCGGGATTAATAAATCCGTTTGCATAAATTGTGTGATTAAGCCAGCCCCCTGCATGCATCTATGGATTTTAAAAGTCGGAAACCCTGTTAATAATAATAATATTAATAATAATAATAATAATAATAATAATATAATAGGTCATTTTTCCAGGATTATGATATCTATAAATTTCATTCTCTTGGATCAGAGACCATCCAATCCCTCACAAGAATTTTAATTGCAGGGCCCTGCCTTAATATTGCCCACATAAAATGGTGATAACTGGATAGCTCACTCGCGTGGATCACTCCTCCATGGAAACTGTAATACTTAGCCCCTCCTTCTTGTGAGCACAACCGGTTTAGCTATCAAATACCTTCAAAAATCAAAGTCTTTCCATTCGCAACGCTCGATGCATGCGCAAACTGCTAAAGCGAGTGTTTTCTAGTCTGACTGTTCTTCTGATTCCAGAGCTACACCGAGGTGTTGTCCTGTACTTTCTGGTATCAGCAGTCAGACATTCTCTGATATCAGGCTGTTTAGATATTCTCCGGAATGCTGCTAATGACGTGAATACTTTTGAATTGTAGCGAAACAATGTGACCGACAAATAAAAATATTATTCTGACTCTTGGCCGAGAATATTTTTCATACCTTAATGTTTCCCATTAGAGAATGTGTCATCCCTGATTGTTCCCTGCCAACTCCTCCTCACCCTCCTCATCTAACTCTATGTTTATCTAACTCTTTAGGCCATATTTACTAAGCTGCGGGTTTGGAAAAGTGGAGATGTTGCCCATAGCAACCAATTAGATTCTAGCTGACATTCTCTAGTATATAATAGGAAAGTGAGAGCTAGAATCCGATTGGTTGCTATGGGAAACATCTCCACTTTTCCAAACCCGCAGCTTAGTAAATCTGGCCCTTTATGTCGTATTATGTACAGATCTGGTCTGCTAACAAAAATAAAACAACATATTCACTCTCAGGCAATACCTGGTGCTTCACACTGTAACTGCGCTGCCTCTCTGTGCATGCACTAAATTTCAGCAAGGGGGCGCCAGAGATCCCAGAACCGTTCCAAACAACCCGATTATTGACAGGAACATTTTTAGACCAGTTTGTTGGCGTTCCAAAAAATCGACCCATGCCACAAACTGTTCCAGCAAGGAGATCTGTAAAATATGCAGTGAGGGGTCCAGGAAACAAAGCACTGGTATAAATGGAAAGTAGAAGCAAACCCACAAGTGATTGTTCACATTCAGATATTGATTCATCTAGGATGCAATCTCCATACACAAAGTGCTGTTTCTGAAATAGAGACAGCTGAAAGCTATTTAGAAAATAGCGCTAATTAGAAGATTTTATTAATGAATCTGTAAGTATGCCGATCCGCATGTTTACCCATTCATTTATTCGGAAACTGCTGCAGCAGAACCGTCACACTGCCGCAGACCGGCTGAAGGGAGTCTTGGGGTCAGGCAGCAGGAAAGGGAGTTTTAGGGTCAGGCTGCTGGAAGGGGAGTCGTAAGGTCAGGCTGCAGAGAAGGGGAGTCTTAGGGTCAGGCTGTGGGGAAGGGAGTCTTAGGGTCAGGATGTGAATAAGGGAGTCTTAGGATCAGGCTGTGAATAAGAGAGTCTTAGGGTCAGGATGTGAATAAGGGAGTCTTAGGGTCAGGCTGTGAATAAGGGAGTCTTAGGGACAGGCTGCGGGAAAAGGAGTTTTAGGGTCAGGCTGTGAATAAGGGAGTTTTAGGATCAGGCTGTGAATAAGGGAGTCTTAGGGTGAGGCTGCGGGAAAGGGAGTTTTAGGGTCAGGCTGCGGGGAAGGGAGTCTTAGGGTCAGGCTGTGAATAAGGGAGTTTTAGGGTCAGGCTGCGGGGAAGGGAGTTTTAGGGTCATGCTGTGAATAAGGGAGTTTTAGGGTCAGGCTGTGAATAAGGGAGTCTTAGGGTCAGGCTGCAGGGAAGGGAGGGTTAGGGTGAGAATTAGTATAAGGGTTGGGGTAGGATAAATACACATCTCTCACCACAGCACATTCATCTTCCGGATCTCCAACTGCTTGTCCTCAGTGAGCCAAAAGCAATAGAATCCAGGGCCAATGTGAAATTGTCTGGCATAGGACGGCCCTTTTGTCTAGCTGTATAATAACGTTTGTTTTTTTGTTGTAGGGGAACAGCGATAGCAGGAATCGTGTTTGGAATTGTATTCATCATGGGAGTGATTGCAGGAATCGCAATATGTATCTGCATGTGTATGAAGAGCACACGAGGTACCCGCGTGGATGTCCTCCGAAGCGCACATATCAATGCCATTAGCTCTTACTCAGGTGAGCGCCGTCTTCCCGTGAAAGGAGTTTCTTCCCTCTGTGTTGTCTGCTAATGTCATCGCAGCTTGGACAAGTTTCATGATGATATAATAGTTTTTTTCTCTTGCTCCTAGACATATTGTGTGATGTAACTCTTACACTAATGTATTATATAAGCACATGGGGGAGTCAATCAGAGGTGATGGGTGAAGAATGTATTTTATTTGCGTGCAGGGAAATTCTATATATAAATAAATAAGGAACAAGTGGTGCTTGAAAAATATTGAAGCTACAGCTGCTGTATAAGGGAGTGTGTTCACCTCCTCACCTCTCCTGATGGAGCCAAAATATAAATACAAAAAGATACAATGCTTAAAAAATAATAATAATTCATGATGTTGGCTAAAATAATGCACAGAGAAAGGCTCTGTTTGATACTACCATAAAAAATTATTATTTTTATTCCGTACTTGTAATACATCAATTGAACCCTTAAAACCATGGTTGCCTACTTTTGCAAATGACTATCAGGGAGATTTTGATAGCACTACCAAGGCTGCACCAAAGGGGTGTGTCTTGTAGTGACAAAGGGGTGTGTCCTATGAATAGCCCCACCCATGGGTGTGTCTAACATTGCCAGGCAAACTGTTTCCTAATAAGAATAGCAGCATCAGTATTTATTGATTGATAAAATGTGACTGAATAAATATTTTCAGTATTTATTGTGCATACTAGGGCTGATTCAGAGAAGAGATTTCCACGGCACTTAGGTGCGTATATTTAAGATCCTAGAAAATTCGCAAAACTGCGCATGCGTAGTAATAGTGCAACGCCGTTTACGTAGCGGTTAGGAGCGTAAATTCGCTAAGAGCGTAGGTTTGAATTTAAGATCTTAAGTGCAGCGAATCTTTAAGATCTTAAGGATTTACATGGAAATGGGCGGGGGAGGCAGGGAAATGAGGGAAAGTGGGCGCGGGCTGACACTTAGGATCTTAAATGAACGCTCCCACGTCACTTAAGATCCCAAATGAGCGTCTAGTTAAGGCAAGTCAATGGTGGTCTAAGTTTAAGATCCACCGCTGTTTGCAAGGGGAGTGACTCTTTATGCAGTGGCTGGAACCTGCTAAGATCTTAACATTAGATGCATATATTTGCGATCTTTTCGCAATCGCATCTCTGAATCAGCCCCACTGTGTCTAGGACATCAATTACTTCATCATCTGCCACCTCCATAGCCCTTAATGCAAGGAAAATTGGACACAATTTCTAAATTCTGTCATCATATCGCAATGACTTCTGTAACTGAATCAGCATCAGGGAGATTGCTCAACACTTCAGGGAGTCAGGGAGATTACCCGCTCTTCAGGGAGAGTTGGCAACCATGCTTAAAACACAAATAAAATTCATACATATAGTTGTCACATATAATTTGTATATTGCACTAATATCACTGCAGTTGTAAGTAAGCAACTGAGACCACATATATGGTGGTATATATGAAAAACCTCATCCCTAGAGCCAAATGATTGTAAATGTGAGCAGGAATTGTTCTCAGTTAATTACCCTGTATTTATAGGGATAGACCTCCTCCTTTGGGAAAGCGTCATTTTGGAAAACCACAAAACAGTGTAAGAGGAAAGGTGAATATTACTAGGACGGTTACCAGGGCACGGGGGCTTTGCTATCAGGTGGTATTCACCAGGGCCCCTAATGGTGGGGATGGAATTGGCTGTTCCCCAAACAACAGGTCATGGCCCCCGGAACCAAATTCGTAACAGAGAAAAAATACGTAAAGGACAACAGAGGAACAGACAGAGCAGAAAGCGGGAATAGTCAAAAGGAACTGACTTGTGACGGACTACACGGAACACTGAACCAGAACTAGGACAGACTGGACAAACAGGACTCACCAGGGAACACACTCACCCAGTCACACAGCGGAACACTAGCGGGGTGACAAATATAATCGCACAGGAGAGAGCAAGGGTTACACAGCGGGAGATAACAGCAGGGAGAGAGGAAGAGAGAGAATGGAAAACAAGGGGTTAACAGCGAGGAACTTGGCAGGACTGGAGGGGCACTCAAGAGAGCAAAAGGCACAGCAATAAGACTGAAGAGCAAGAAGCAAGAGGGCAAGGAGACAAGAGTAAGGGGCAGAGAGCAGAAGCACAAGGCAGAAAGACTGGGACACGTGAAGGACGATATAGCCAGCACTGGAGGGATGGAAGTGCTGGTTATTTACAGGGGGACTGGCCAATCAGGACTGGAAGACTGCATCAGCCCCCTGCAACGATAGGCAGCTAAAAAGGAAACAGCTGCTGAAGTGACAGGCGCGAAGAAAAGGGGAGTGTCCTGGGTGCCTAGCAACCAGGACACGTGAACACAAGGAGCCACTAATGCATCAGCTGAGCACGCAGCGGACGCGAAGATCGGGTAAGCGTCTTAGCTGCCTAGCAACCTGCCTGCCTGCCAATGATTGTGTGAGTCCTGGTGCTAGGAGAGTGCCGGAATCACACACCACGAGCCACCGTGTGAACACGGCGGCTCGTAACAAACAGTAGATATAACGGAGCCTGGAGTCTTACCAAGGTATCCACCGATCTTACCCTCCGTTAAAAGGGACAGTCACTCCTTCTGGAAGAACCCTGAGAGATGATACGAGTTTATTTTTATATTATTATTAATGCATCCAAGCCTCGCTAGTAATATATGATTTTCTTCCCCCTAGTCCTAATATGTATTTTTATAGCACCAATGGGTAATTACCCAAAAGAAAAAATGTGTAAGTTATGCAAATAAAAATCCATACATAAATTCATTCATCGCAACCAATAATATCAACAGCAATGAATATTGAAATCAATCAAATATATTTGTATGGGTATAACTATGAGATACACATAAATTTAATTTACTAATGAAGAAACATCAAAAAGAGTTTTTAATTTGAATATTTCAGTATCCAGTGTCATTAAATTCTATATTGTCGTTCAGACCTTCTGGGACTAAAGGGCCGTATTCAGAGATCCGTCCGGCGATCGGTCCGCAAATATACGCACGGACGGAGCAAGTAACACCCACCAAAACCCCAGTCACTCCCCCTTGCTAATCCGTGCCCACGGAGGCTTCCTCCTCCATAGACTAGCCCTAACTTTCTGTGACCATCTCCGATCGTTTGTGTATCTTTGTAATCGTGCCCACTTCCCTTCGTTTAAATTCCCCCCCCCCCCCCCCCCCCTCTCAATC
>WWET01001626.1:90850-101999 GCA_011038615.1 Limnodynastes dumerilii
TGTAACTAATTCTCTGACTTTTATTTTAAAGATAGAAGATTATGGTTAGTCGCTGGGTAATGGCTAGAGTGCCAGGCCGTGTTTTGTTTTTGCGCAAACTCCCCTTGCTTTGTGCACCTGCTGTATAATTACCTTATAGATTGATCTGAGAAACCTCTATCTTGGAAGTGTGTATATATATATATATCCAACTACACTTTACAGACTACATTCAGGCAATTGTAAAAGCTAATATCTGATAAAGCTAACATTTACCAAGAGCGAGGCATTGCCGAGATTAGCTCTTTGTTCAAAAGAGCTTACAACCTAGAGGAGTAACAGACAGTAGCAGAACGTAAACATTTGCACAGCCTCATTGCCATCATCTGCAGTATTCCACAGGGAATTTTCTACAAAGGAACAGAAGCCTTAAAACAACACAGTAAGCATTGGGTCAGAGAGTCCTCCAAGGCTGAGCTCACCCCCATCCTCTCCCACAGGGAGTCCTGTTGCTAGGATTCAGAGAGAAAATCATCTTTTCCTACCTCTCGCTCCCTGTGCACAAGGTGCGTTTCAATTTTTCGTTATCAGAAACACAGACTGACCTAACGTCACTGCTCCAGCTCTGCTGAATGACATGAGAAGCCACCAGGTCATTCTTTAATAATAAATGCTTCTCTACTTAAACTGAGGAACATTTTCTATTCCTGTGACTCTACGCAAGGCTAAACTTTAAAAATCTCTATTTCTCTTGTACTTTACCTTTCAGCTGAAAAGATCATTGTGTGTTTCCAATGTGACGGATAAACCCCACATTTGCAATGTGCGCGAGGGTAATTTAAAAATCTAGAAGTGTAATTTGAAAACCCACTGATTTTTAAAGTCATAATTTTTCAATTTGACACTTCATGCATTGGAGAAAATATTTCCCTGGCTGCTATGCCAAGGTCTCATTTTCAAGATTTATGGCGTTTTCGCTACAAACGGAAGGCAGACGAGCATTAAACGTGCGACGGAATATGTGATGGTTGAAATGAGTGCCTTATTTCTTTAAAAAAGTCCTACGTCAAGGACCAGAGGCTCCACCAGACATGATGGGACCCGGGAAACGGGCAGTGATGCACCAGCATCTATGTGAAGTTACTCGTCTAAGTGGAGTGCTGCAGACCTGGAGTTATGATTCGCAGCGGGCCGATGGGCAAGGAGGTCCTTCCCTGACCATCTGCCCACTGATTTGCTGCCTGGTACAGCTCTCCAATAGCAGGTATTGGCACAAGGAGACTGGTAACCTGTGCCGGATTATACCCTGTGGTGGCCCCTAGGCAGTCACAATCTCGGGGGGCCCCCTCGCGCTCGCTCTGGTGGGATAACATTGAACTAAGTAGTGTGCATGTTGGCCTCTAGATTGAGATGACGGACCTGATTCAGAGTTAAGAAGGAGCTTGAATTTAAGGACCGGATCCAGATCCCCGCACGTTTTCCATACATGCGGGGGTCTGTACGTCCGAGAGAGAGAGAGGGGGAGTGCACACCCCCTGGGACCTTGTCGGACAGGTAAGAAATAGTAACTTTGACTAAAACAGGTGCAAGGCTCGCTGCGAGGTGCGGCGAACCTTGCACTGAATAATAATGCTCACAGTGGGCCTTATAGTAAATAGAGCCCATAATTAGGACACCATTGTGCACGTCTGGATTGCAAGCAGCGCGCCCAACTTTTTCCGAATGCAACTACAGTCCTTGCAGTGCATGTCGATTTACGCTCACCTCCAGATTGGACTCATGGCCTCCAGAACTGAACACAATGAAAAATGCCGCAAGTTCATTCATTTGGCATTTACTGACTTTTAACCGCAAATTTAGACTAAGAGCTAGATTTACTAAACTGCGGGTTTGGAAAAGTGCAATTGTTACTTATAGCAACCAATCAGATTCTAGCTATCACTTTACTATTATATACTAGAGAATGTCAGTTAGAATCTGATTGGTTGCTATAGGCAACAACTCCACTTTTCCAAACCTACAGCTTAGTAAATCTGGCCCCAAGGGTCTATTTACTTTCCCTTTCATTTTTTTATGAATGTTGCTGACCCGAGCTCACTTCTCCTTACAGCGAGCCTGGCAGCTTCGTTCATATCATTAATTAATACTTACCCTTCTGCAAAGGTCCCGCGATGATATGCGAGGTCATTGAAGTATCTTTCATTCGTCTGAAGTTTGAATGAAGTCCTGCGCATACACTCACTCTCATTCAGGACTTAAAAAAATTTGATATGAGAAACACTGCACATGCCAGGACCGGCATTTGAGAGCAGACGCGTCTCCCAGTCAGGTAAGTTTTTACCATTTTCTGTTGATTATTTTTCATTAGATTTTTTCTTTTTATTTTTTTAACAAATCAGATATTAGGGGGGCAAAAGGGGGTTATATGGGCCTATCGCTGGAATATCATGTAGAAATTCCATTCCGAGGGTTAATAAATAAAACGAAGCGCTGGCCCGCTCAGAAAAGAACAAGCCGGCGGAGAGACCCGATATTGACATGGATCGCCATGGAAACTGCTATTTTCCATGGCGATCCATTGTTTGTAAATAAGAAAAACTTCATTTTCATGCGGTAAGGCCCATTTTCACATGAAAATGGGCATTATCACATGAAAGTGATCTTTGTAAGATCACCTCAAACTATGTTAACATCACCTTGGATGTCATCCACTAAGCCTTACATATGTGTCTTATACAACACATTAAAGTCCAATTCCTTGAACTAAGAGATTATAACGCAAAAAAGACCTACAGTAAATAAAAATCAATGTAATCAGCCATTTTCTTCAATATTAACTACAGAGTATTGTCCTCACTTAGTCAGCCATCCCAGAAGATTATGTATTATTGATTAAATCCTTGACCTTTTTCTACTTCATACTGATTAGTAAAACCAACAACCATGCTTCTTTCTACCTATGTCACATGAGTAGACACAATAGCACTGAGATTATTTACCAACTGTTACCTTCCTAGATCATTTCCTTACATCAAATGCAATATGGCCAAATGTGAAGCTCAGGGCAAATGTATGTACATATTACTGTATGTAAAGAATGTACTCAATTATGAGATATTATACGTAGCTAGAAGGTAGTTCTCGTCTTTGTGAAACAGGACCATATGAACACGTTGTTTTCTTCTGCCAGTAAGAAGTGACCAGATGGTAGCAGATTATTAGAGAGAGACTCAGCCAGTGTAGCTTTTAATTTCCTCTTATATCCTGCAATGAGCTGCATGTGAAATAAGTTAAAACCTCAAACCTAATTATTATTATTTTTTTTTATAAATGTAGTAATTTTTTACAATTTTTAAAGTCCCAAAAGCAGCTACTGCGAACGCGCGGGCAATACGGCTCCTAGCCACGCGAAATTCCAATTCGCCAAAAGTCCCGCGGGATCTCGCCAGAGAGGTAAGTAATAGTAAATACCACTAACGAAGATGCAAGGCTCGCTGCACCATGCTTACACGCCCCACCATCAGAATGAGTCACTTTGCATAACTTTGAATATTTCGTAGTGCGTTCCGACGCATAACCGTCATATCTGTGTACGCACAATGCGATCGCACTCAGAATGCATAAGTACGAAGAAGAAAAAAATGACTGATAATGATCAATCACATAGGAATCCCTTTAAATGCGCTCCGCAGTCCGTTATAGATATAACAAAGTTTATTATGACATAAAAATAGCAGCTAACATGAGCAAATATAGTATCAAATGGTTACATTCTAAATCAATGGATTACAATAGTAATTAGTTGCAGTTGTCAAATTACAACCACAAATAGATGCAAACCGAATATATAAATATATTTGAGCCAAAATATTAGCTATTAGAAGACCAATGTCATATTGATTCTGCACAGCATATACGTAGCATGTAAATTCAGGTAAATAGGAAGAAAAAGGTAAGCATATATAAGAATAGAAAGTTCAATGTGAAACCAACGGAGGAGGTACTTATCAGCGAGGATCCGTGCATCAGTAGCAGGTAAATACGAGGCAGCCAAACTAGCTAGAGCAAGGAACTGACCCTGACCAAACAAACCAGCGGCCTCACGGCCCGCACTTCCCACGTTCCGGGTAAGTATCTATCCCTATACTCACTAAGATAGAGGCTGGCAGAAATCTTCGCACTGGCTCACTGGTGCGGTGTCCCGGTGCATACGGGCACCGCTGATGCAAAGGAGGGCTTGACACGCGTTTCGGATTCTTTATCAAAAGAAGTAAATTGCATGCAAGTAGATGGGGGGTGGTCGGCTTAAATACAGGACATATCCAATCACAATGGTTCCCTTGAAAGGTGAATACCTGCATGGTAAAGGATACAAACATCCAATATTAACAGACAGAAATAAAAAAAATATAAACATAAAAATGCGTAAGTAGCCTGACGTACGGACTTCTACATCCAATTCTAAGTCTCCGCACCAGAATCCTTGATCTGTAAAACATGTAATAAAGCCTCATCACAACATAAACACCCACAGGATTAAAGCAGCATACATCCAGTTCTGTGAGCATTGAAACATCAGGGGTCAGATTTACTAAGCTGTGAAAAAGGAAAAGTGGAGATGTTGCCTATAGCAACCAATCAGATTCTAGCTCTCACTTTCCTATTACATACTAGAGAATGACAGCTAGAATCTGATTGGTTGCTATGGGCAACATCTACACTTTTCCAAACCCGCACATTAGTAAATCTGGCCCTTAGTGTGATTGTTCAAAGAAGGGACTGATTGGGGGATAGGGTTGACATGGGACGTAGAGGGAGGATACCCCCTTACAGCCTCTGAGCATGAGAGATGGTTTCAACAAACTCCGTTATAATTCTCTTTTTTTCATAGCTGATGTGCTCTTATTTGCAGGTTGGTCTAGAGGTTGGCTAGAATCTGATTGGTTGCTATGGGCAACATCTCCACTTTTCCTTTCACACAGCCTTGTAAATTTGGTTCCTGATCAGAGAAATATATATGTGCTTTTATCTGGATTACATATCTGTCCTCTGTTCTGTTTCATCACTCTAACCCTAATAACGTTATTAAACTTTTTATTTATTTTCACTGATCAATAAATCTGATGAGCAGACACAGTCATTAACTTTATGGTAAATTAATATTTATAAATCCTTGTTATGTACGCTGTGATACACATATATATTTCTAATGATGTGACCTTAGCATTGCAGTCCACTGAATAAAACCAAGAACAAACACGCCAGTGTGGAGATGTAAGGAGGTCTGTTATCTAGAGAGGCACAGAAAATGATCATCTTTTACAACAAAGCACTTACACGGTTTCTATGCTACTTTAACATTATTGTTTTGCAAAATGAATACATCTTTCAGTTTGAGTAACCCAGCAAATCCAATATGTTCTCTTTCTCTTTCAGTTTAATAAATGTATTGTGACATGAGCCGAGGGAGCCGTGAATTTGTTAGAAAACAGCAGAGCGATGAAATGTCACCAGGTGGGTTTTGCTATGAAAAATTGAAAACCATAAACAGTTTGCAAGTTGGAAAGAAATGTGCTGAGTGACATAAAAAGCATAGCACATAACAACAATTTAGTTATCAAAGGAACCACATCATGTGTTTCAAACTAGGTATAATTACAATAATATTGTGAAATTGTGGTCTACTGTAAGGCTTTATTGAAAGGATATTATTTCACCACGAGAGTAATACTTTATTTTCTCAAATTTGTTTTAAAATTTCTTGATTTAAAGGAAACTTATAACGTTATCAGTGAGAGGAGAAACAGGCGATGATACCGATGTGCCTGCATGGCCGACAGTCGGCATTTCAAACATACAGGCTCACTGGCCAATACCGCCTGCATGTCTGTAATGCGGCTCTCGGCCTTATAGAACACCTGGGTGTGATTCGCCAATGAGGAAAACGGCTGTCTTCAACAGTGCATTTGAGACCTTTCACCGCCAGCGAATACTTCTGACCTGCCGGAAAGGTGGAATCCTTAGCGCTGACTGGTGAGTATTTTTTCCAACCCCAACCCTTTACCTAATCCTTACCCTAATGCTCCCCTTTTATTACCCTAACCCTAAACCTCCCTTCCCCACGGTCTGACCCTAACCTTCCCCCTTTCCGATCCATCTTCTCCCCGCAGCCTAACCCTAAGGCTGTATACACACTGGGGCTTTTTCAAAAGATAATCTTTCCAATCACATAATCAAAAGAGCGTTTTACCAGATATCTCACCAGTGTGTACTGTCCACAGATACTAAAACTTCTTTTGAAACTGTCTGGGATCTCATGATTTGATCTTTTGGAGCTCCTAATATTCCAGACCAGCCATGTAAAGATATCTTTTGCTTGTTGACAGTACACACTGGAAAGATATCTGGTGAAATGGTCTTTTTCTTGTGTGATTGGAAAAATTTAAATGAGAGAATGCCCAAACTGGGCATGAAACAGTATAAACACCCGGCTGCTAGTCAGGAACACCAGGCATAGTGGGGTTTAGCTAAACCAATCAGGAGTGGAAGGTGTTTAGGGGGTGGGGAACGGGTGAGCTTTATAGTGGGGGTATATATTAGTTAAGCAGGCTGGTTTCCAGCCTCTTCAGAAATATTCTTCCCTCCCTCCCTCCCTAAGTTGTTTCCCTAACATGTTGTTTTTATTTGCAGATGTGGCATAGATTGGCGGTAACGGTGGGGTTGTCAGTAAAATCTGGCGCTAGGCTAAGGCCGAGGTGTGGTACAGGAAAGACACACTCCTTCGAGATGAAGCAAGAAGCTACGCCGGCTGGCTGGTTCCCAGTTTGGCTCCCCGGTTCTTCCCGTGCCACCTTTTCAGTTTAAGACTAAGAGGAAATGGCCATCTACAAACTCAGCCCAGAACCAAGTGTCATTGGACTGGATCCAGAGTTTTAAAAATAAGAGGAAATCAAGTGGAATGGTACACCTGGCAAAACCATGTTTTATTTTTTTTTGGGGGTGGGGGTAAAATAAACTTTATTCTTTGCTAGCAGGGAGAATACTTTGCTTTTGCTTATTGCACATAGACTCTGACCAGTGTTAGTGTTATACTGTTATTTAGACTTGGGCAGGGAAACATCACCTATCCGCTCTAACACTGTTTGATGAAATTTGCCTCCCCTGCAATCAACATGGTTTATCCCAGGTGTAACTTTCCACCCGATTTTCTCTTATTTTAAAACTCTGGATCTCCTCCATTTGTTTTTCTTATTTATTTAGTAACACGTTTCACAGAGGGCAATTTTATATCTATACACAGTTTTATAACAAGAATCACAGGGACCTGGGGCAAAATGGTTGGGACAGGCTGTATAATAAATACATAGAAATACTATAGAATTGAATGGTCTTGGTGGTAGACATAAGCATCATGACCTTGACTTGATTCAAGTGGCAATGAAGGTCGTCATGTCTGTGGGCTATAGGCTATTCATAGAAAATGAGAATGCATATTTCTGCACCACACTCTGCTGCCCAGCATATGAATGTGTGTCCATCCGCCTCCAGCTGATCCAAACGACCTTCTTTTAGGAAATATAAATGCAATTGGCATGCAATAGGAGGAAATTTGCAGCCTTCATACAAATAACCAATAATGAGTTTAAAAAGCAGATATATTTCCTTTCCTCTTCACAAACCAAATAGTGAGAACTATGTACCAGATCCAAAGCTACGTCTGCCAGCGTGTTTACGCTAGCCGGAGATGTAAAAACGCTATTGTGTAGGTATTGCGCATGTGCGCGGCAGATGTTACGGCACATAGCTCCTTGATACCATCCTAGTATCAAGAGCGTATGAAGGGGCATGTCATCCATACGACCCCCGTAATTACGCTTCGGAGGCGGGGTAAGGAATTTAAACCGTACAGTATGGGCGTGCTTAGGCGCGTTAGTACGTGCAACCATTATGGCTGACAGGAGTTACGCTTTGAAAAGTTAAGGTAGGGTTTGGAAAGCGTAAAACGGCAAAAGTACGTATGAGCGAGGGGAGTGTCTAGGGGAGTGCATAGTAATTACCATAGCGTAAATACGCAACACGTTGAAACGTAAAGGGAACATGGTTCTGGATCTGGGCCTGTTTTCCTATACACATTAATGGGGTGTTGGTAACATAAGGCATAATTGCCCAACTCTTCCTGAATATTAGGGAAACTCCCTGAAGAGTGAGTGATCTCCCTGACTCTCTGAAGTGTTGACAATATCCCTGATGCCAGTTCCACAAGTCATTCATTGCAAAATGGTGATAGAATTTAGATATTGTCGCCTATCGGTGTCTGTCTCCAACAGCTAAAAGCTTATTTTTGTCTTTTTGCATATAAGAATTTAGTTTTTAAATTTCTATCTGGAAGCCGCTGCCCGGCAGCTCTGTCGCGCCCACCGCTAACCGTAGACCCACCGGAGAGGTGAGTAACCTCTCCGGAGCCTTTGAGGGTTAGGGTTAAGCTCTGTGGAATGAAGGTTCGGGTTAAGCTCTGTGGAATGAGGGTTAGGGTTAAGCTCTGTGGAATGAGGGTCAGGGTTAAGCTCTGTGGAATAAGGGGTTAGGGTTAAGCTCTGTGGAATGAGGGTTAGGGTTAGAGTCATGGAAGGGGGGTTAGGGTTAGTTAGAGTCAGGCTGCAGGCAGGGGAGTCTAGGATTAGGCTGCGGGATGGGAGTTTTAGGGTTAGGCTGTAGGGAGGGGAGTCTAGGATTAGGCTGCGGGGTGGGAGTCTAGGATTAGGCTGCGGGATGGGAGTTTTAGGGTTAGGCTGTAGGGAGGGGAGTCTTAGGGTTAGGCTGTAAGGAGGGGAGTCTAGGATTAGGCTGCAGGAGGGGAGTCTTAGGGTTAGGCTGTAAGGAGGGGAGTCTTAGGGTTAGGCTGTAAGGAGGGGAGTCTTAGGGTTAGGCTGCGGGGAAGGGAGGGTTAGGGTCATGGAAAGGGAGTGTTAGGGTAAGGATTAGGGAAAGGGTTGGGGTAAATTTATACTTACCATTCACAGGTCCATCTTCAGTGCTCAGGGGATCTATTGCTTTGCCTCTTCGATAAAGGGCCATTCTCAGCGGGGACCCACAGTCGTCTCCTATTACCTTGCATTGAGACCTATGGAGGCAGCCATTTTCTTAGAGGCCAAGATGTAATCCAAAACAGGCCGTTATCTGAGACAACTTGACTTCAATAATGGAGACAGAAATGAAAGTTACACTTTGGTCTCTAATCAGCTGCAGTGTCACCTACTTTTAGCTTCTCTATAATGAAGAAGAATTTAGTGGATCTCCTACACACAGTCTTCATAATAATACCAAAATATATACTGTATATATATATATGTGCATATTTACTGACAATTTAGCAATCAATAAATATGGAGAAATAGTTTTCCCTGTATGCTCAAAGCTTTAAGTGGCCAGGGACTGCACAGTGCTCGCACCCCATGCCATCCCCCACCAAGATGCCTGCCTACCCCTCGCTATGGAACCAGTTTTCTCTACTTTTGCCTGCTCCCCGTCGCATAAATAGACTTACAACAGCCTGGGCCTACTAAGTTTTCTGACTCTATCAAGTAGAAATTTGCAGAAATACTCAGAGGTGTAAGAACATTTTAGGTTGGGGAGAGCACGATATAATTTTGTTTGGAGCTGCAGCTTCAGAAGTGTGTAGGGGGGAAGGGAGAAGGAATACTTCCTGTTCTGCACAGTGCAAGTCTTTATGACTGAAATGCCAGCATTTCAGTCATATAGACTCATCAGTGATCTGTCATGTGGCAGTGTACCTTAAGTATCACTGGGAAGCAGAACATTGGTGAGTCTATGTGACTGAAATGTTAGCATTTCTGTCATCTAGATTAGATGGTCATTCCCCCTTTACAATTCGAGGGTAGCGGAAAATCACCCCCTTGTCACCCTCACCTGTTCCGGTACCCATGAAAGTACAGAAGTCTCGATGGGTATGCCATGAGGGAGAACACCTATACTATAAATTTACTAAGAGAAACTGCCCTTTGCAAACTCAAACCCACCCCCAGGCTGAAGTGTTACTCCTCTTGGCCCAGATCCAGAACAAAGTCCGCTAGCGTATTTACGCTAGCCGGAGACATAAAATCGCTATTTTGGATGTACTGCGCATGCAGGCGGCAGAGGTTTGCAGCACGTAACTCTAAACGTACATAACATCCTAGTATTAAGAGCGTAATTACGGACGAAGGGGCGGGCCATCCATACGACACCCGTAATTACGCTTCGGAGGCGCGGTGAGGCATTTAAATCGTACAGTATGGGGGTGCTTAGGCGCCTAAGTACCTGCAGCCATTACAGCCGACAGGAGTTACGCTTTAAAAAGTTAAGGTAGGGTTTGGAAAGCGTAAGTGTCTAGGGGAGTGCATAGAAATTACGAAAGCGTAAATACGCTACGCGTTGATACGTAAAGGGAACGTAGGTCTGGATCTACCCCCTTATGTCTATATTGGCTGTATTACGTTTGGGTAGCATCTGGATACATTTACTAACAAGCATGTGTACTACAGCACTGATTATATATGGTTTGTCCATCTGAATTTGAAACAGCAATTTTATTAAAGGAACGGCCATTCAATGCGTGGCTGCCGGCTGGAAGGCAGGAAGAGAATTCTCTGTGGTGTTTGGAGTTGTAACATATTTTCCAACATGCAGAGGAATATAATATCAAATAGCCAGAAGTGACAACGTACACACAGGGTGATGCAGAGCTGTGTCAGACGCTCAGAGATTACAGGTGTTAATAAAGAGAAGTGTTGGTGCATGTGCTGCCACCCACAGGAATAAAAGAGACTGCAATGTGGACAGTATCCTGGTGGTGAAGAAATCAGATGTCAGTGACAAGCAAAGAATGGTAAACATGGCCATTTACTAGCTGGGTGGCAGGTAGAGAATTGTGTCCCGCGGTTCCCATTCTGTGTAATCCACAGTCAGATTAGCCGGGGAGCATCTTTTATTTTGTTTTTGTCTGTTTGAAAGCTCCAGAGGCAACAGTCCAGGTGGATGATCCCCTGGCCCCTGGCCACCTGTGACAATGGGCCTGATCCAGACCTACGCCGATGCGCTGTGCTTACTAACACTCCCCCTGTGCGGGCGTATGGCCCCTTCCTTACGCCAGCTGAAGGCTACCCTAACTTCA
>WWET01001626.1:102369-113615 GCA_011038615.1 Limnodynastes dumerilii
ACTCTTTCCTAACCCTAACTCTAACCATCCTCGTCCAATCAGTCTAACCCTAACCCTCCCATTTCCATAACCTAACCCTAACCTTTCCTGTCCTGCAGCCTAACCTTAACCCTAGCCACTCCGCAGCCTAATCCTGACCCTCTCTGTCCTGCAGCCTATCCCTAACCAGAACAGGTACCAGTCAAAATAAGTGCATTTGACATTTTACCTGTTCTGAAATATTCCTCTTTTAAAAGGTGTTGGCACTGATACAGCCAAAATGAATACTGTTGGCTTGATCAGTGTTGAAAATGGGCCATTGCCGCCGTTTCTTCCCATTTCCTACTGTATGAAGTTTTTATTTCATAATATTTCTTGTATTTGTGGTTTATTGGATATGCCAGCAATGGATAACTAGCGAGTTATTGGTCTCATGTGGCTGTCACATCTTCCACCTTCGGCTCCCAGCTCCTTTTCGTGTTTATTTCACTTGTGTTTGTTATTGCTTGTAACACTTGTATGGGATTAAATGTATTGTGTAATATTGGGCCGGATCCAGACCTACGTCCCCTTTATGTTTCAACACGTAGCGTGTTTACGCGTTCGTAATTACTATGCACTCTCCTAGGGCCTGATCCAGAACAAAGCACGCTTGCGAGCTAACGCTGATCGTAAGCGTAAATTCGGCAGAAAAAAACGCACCGCGCATGCGCCTAGTGACAACTTCCGGTAGTAAAACACTGATTTTCGTAGCGGCGATTCGGGCGTCCGTATACTTTGCGTTTTTACCGACAAAGGGGCGTGTTTATAGTATGAAGTTCGTATGGACGCTGGAGTTAAGGAATATAGGTGGGTGAGGCATTTAAATTGTACAGTATGGGCGTGCTAAGCGTCGTAAATACGCAATGAATGTACGCACGGCCGCGGAAACGAACACAAAAGTTAGGGTAGGGTTTGCTGAGCGTATGGATGATAAACTTGGTACGAGCAAGGGCAGTGCCTACTGCCGCGCATCGGTGGTACGTTTGTCGATAATACGCTACGCACAACAGCGTAGGTCTGGATCAGGCCCCTAGGCACTCCCCTCGGTCAAACGTATTTTTGCTATTTTACGCTTTCCAAACCCTACATTAACTTTTCCAAGCGTAACTGCTGTCTTCCGTAATGGCGGCACGTACTTACGCGCCTAAGCAAGCATATACTGTGCGATTTAAATGCCTCACCCCGCCACCGAAGCGTAATTACGGGTGTCGTATGTCTGGCACACCCCTTCGTCCGGAATTACGCTGTTGATCGTAGGCTCGTAAGTACGTTCAGAGTTACAGGTCGTAACATTTGCCGCACGCATGCGCAGAACATGCAAAAGAGCGTTTTTACGACTCCTGCTAGCGTAAATACGCTAGCGGCCGTAGCTCTGGATCTGGCTCATTATTCCCAAGCTGAATGGTAATTGTGTCCTGGCGGTCTAAAATGGCTGCCGTTCTCCATTTTTCATGTGCTTTTACGTCCGCGTGTTATTAGGACTTTCAAGACATGTTAATAATAACAACGTAGCTTGGTAGAAGCTGAGGGTCTGTGATGCTAACACTATGCAATACTAGCTTATACTGCGTATAAGTAGAATTAATTAGATAAGAAATGACAATTATCTTGCTTAAAACATGATTATTACCTAATAAGGTCGGGAGTTCCAGCTCTGTTGCTGTTGGGGTATAAAGGTCTTAGCACAAGGTCAGCTCCCCAGTCGAATAGAGGACTGACTACAGAAGTGCCCCCCGACCTTTCCAGTTCAACAGCAAAACAACAATCTAGATAGGGGCCCCTGGAAGCAAGTAGATTATTGTCAAGAAATAACCACCAGCCAAAGCTAAGTATTATTTATGTGCTTTGCTTAATTCTTTATTAAATACTATACTTGACTAAGAATTGTTTTGTGTTGTGTCCTTTAACTCCTGGTATTTATGGAACAGTAATGTGCAGCCCTTTAAATGCATTCAAATTGCCCATCATTGATATATTGTATAGATGTATTTTAAACCCCTAAAGAAATGAGGAGGGCAAATATACATACACGTGTAAATATAAGTAATTCAGGGCTATACGTCAGTTTTTTATTTGCATTCATACAGCATATAACTAACTGCCTAGATTCAACTCATTCTACTTAGGATGTATCTTTAACATATCTCGGAATATATTAGACCTTTGTGGGATTTGTAAGATAACTACATTGGGTCCATTTGAGTAATTTAAATATGAATTGCTTAAATCTGCTAGAAGGATAGGCAAATTCACAGCATTATTATGTAGGGAACGGTTCCTCAGGGTTGATTTAAAGCAGTATAAGAACAGACTGACAATCATTTAACTGAAGTACTTCCACTCTTTCACGTTAATCTAGAGTTTAAATGGCCAGAACCAGTGCAATTCTGTACTTGACTATACATGTAATGCTGCAAGTCAGGTCCATATTTAAAACATACTGTTGGCAGATTCTGTGGTGAGTCCAAGTGGTCCACCCTCCAATCAGCCCTCCTGCCCCCTTCCAAACACTGTTCCATCCCCCAGCTGTTGTCTGCCTGTGAAAGTCTAGCAAGATGATGACATCATTCATAACCTTCATTGTAGCTCTGCTCTGCGGCTTACTACTCAATGAACCAGACCTTGCCAATTTCCACCAGGACCTGGAATGTGCAGTGGCAGGCCAGTCACTATAAGACCCTAGGCAGAGCTCTGGCTTTCATGAAAGTCGTTTCACACTTGGCCAGACAAATGGTGGTGATAATCTGTTAGGAGCACTCATCATAAACAGTAACAGCCTAGCAGGGCCAAATATAGCGTTGTCCCTCCCCGGTTAGAATGTCCCATTTGCGAAATAGGGATATCCGAAAGTTTATTTTCGTATGTCCCTATTTCGAATGGTTACGATTTTCAACTTTTTTTTTTTTTTTTTTAATGGGTGAGTATGCCGTTCGGAATACTCACCCATTCACATTCGGAAAGAGCAGATAACTCCACCGCACCTCCGCCGCCGTTTGCCGGACCAAGGGACAGGTGAGTAAACTCTTTCTGCGAGGTTAGGGTCAGGCTGTAGTGGAGGGAGGGTTAGGCTCAGGCTGCAGGGGAGGGAGGGTTAGGGTCAGGCTGTAGTGGAGGTAGGGTTAGGCTCAGGCTGCAGGGGAAGGAGGGTTAGGGTCAGGCTGCAGGGGAGGAAGGGTTAGGGTCAGGCTGTGGGAGATGGTGGGTTAGGGTCAGGCTGCAAGTAAGGGAGGGTTAGGGTCAGGCTGCCAGGAAGGGAGGGTTAGGGTTAGAATTAGGGAAAGGAGCAGAGGACTATTTTTATTTACCATTTCGGAGCACGGAGCTTTCGGTGCTCCGTGGATCGATTGCAATGGCTCCTCGAGGCATATGCAATCGAAATTCCAGCCATTTATGAGGAATCGGGTTTTTCGAAATTGCCAGTTTCTATGCGGGGACCCACACCCCAAATATAGGGGTCTGGGTTCCTCAAAATATTATTTGTCAAATATAGGGGTCTGGGTTCCTCAAAATATTATTTGTCCCCTCATGTTGGTCCACATTCTGCCACCCCATGAGACTGATAACAAATGCACCATGACAAATATCAGAGCAGAAGACCTGTAATGGAATTTTGGTGACCCAATTTTGTGGGCAGTTGCCTTAAATCACCCTTTCACTTAACCTGCGACAACCTCAGCAAGAGGCCCCTTAGCGAATGTTATATAGATAATGTAGCTCCACTGGCAGACGACAGGACAGCCGGTCCACACTGCTCCAGAGAGAGAGAAGAAGACAGAGCAGAGGAAGCATGGACATGACATAGCAGAAGAAGAGCAGAAAGAGGGATAGAGCGGGAGAGAAGAAAAGGAGAAAGAGCAGAGGTAGAGTGGACAGGACAGAGTGAAGGGACAGACGGAAGGTGAGGATGGGACAGAGTGAACAGAGGGACAAGACAGCAGAGAAGAAAAGAAGACAGAGTAGAGGAGGAGCAAACAGGACAGAGCAGAAGAAGACCAGAAACAGGGAGAGAGCAGGAGAGAAGAAAAGAAGACAGAACAAAGATACGGACAGGACAGAGTGGAAGAAGACTGGAAAGAGAGAGAGAGAGCGGAAGAGAAAAAAAGGAGTAGAGGAAGAGTGGACAGAACAGAGTTTAAGGACAGACAGAGGTAGAGTGTGGGACAAAGTGAACAGAGGGACAGGACAGCAAAGAAGAAAAGAAGACAGAGTAGAGGAAGAGCAGCCAGTACAGAGCTCTAGAAGACCAGAAACAGGGAGAGAGCGGGACAGAAGAAAAGAAGAAAGAATAGAGGAAGATCGGACAGGATAGAGTGGTGGACAGACAGAGGGAGAGTATAGGACAGAGTGAGTGGAAGGACAGGAGAAAAAGATAAAGCAGAGGAAGAGTGGACAGGATAGAGTGGAAGAAAAGCATATGTAGGGAGAGAAGAGAAGAAGGCAGAACAGGGAAGGAGCAGACAGGACAGTGCGGTGGTAAAGACAGAGGATAGCAAACAGGGAAGGAGCAGACAGGACAGTGCGGTGGTAAAGACAGAGGATAGCAGTGGGGAGGGACACAGGAGCAGTACTGAGACAAGGTAAGGAATTTATGTATTTACTTTAATTAATTTACATTTTTAATGTCAGTTGGCTGGATCCAGACTTCTGAAAGCTGCTTGAGGAAGTCAGGTGGCTGGAAGGAAGTGCATGTGGCTAGGGCAGATGTTCCACATTGGATCTCCTTTAGTACGGAACTCCAGTAGGCATTCCACATGGCTGTGAATAGGCTGTGGGGGCTGTTATTAGCAGTTCCGTATGGATCTGTGTGTGTGTACGGAACAGTTAAGGTAGCTTCATAGCAGCTTATATTGCCTGTCTCTATCTCAAAAAGGCAGCCATTTGCGGTTTTTTTGTTAGAATGAGTAAATATGGCGATCGGCACACTTACCCATTTATTTTTCGGAAGCCGTCCGCCGGACTTTTAGCGTAGGTTAGAGTCATGGAAGTGGAGGGTTAGGGTCAGCCTGCAGATAGTGGAGTCTTAGGGTTATTCTGTGGAGAGGGGAGTTTTGGGGTCAGGCTGCGGGGAGGGGAGTCTTAGGGATAGGCTGTGGAGAAGGGAGTCTTAGGGCTAGGCTGCGGAGAAGGGAGGATTTGGGTTAAGGTAATGGAAGGAGAGGGTTAGGGTAAGGATTAGGGTAAGGGTTGGGAATGGATTTATACTCACCTTTCTGCGCAAGGGAGGGTTAGGGTAAGGGTAAGGGTAATAACCCTCAACTTTGCCAGAGATTCTTCAAAGCAAAAGCAATCGAATTCACTGCCAGTTCGGAACTGTCTGGGAACTGTCTTTGGAAAAGGGGCTGTTCTCAGCGGTGACCCCCAACACATAACTGTCATCATGGTAGCCCTGCGGACATCATTTTTCTGTTTTAAAACCCATCAACAATGATGCAGCCAAATCTTATGGTGACAGCTATATCATTGCTGAATTTGTGAGTGTCGCCGCCCTTATGCCAGTAGAGATAGATTTCTATTTCCAATAAATATGTGTAAAAGCGTATACTGCTAAATGCTTCCTAAAGCTTCGATTAGATTCGATTGAGCACATGACACCTCAATGTGTAATGGAAGTGCAGCTATTGTAACATGGGCTTATTATTTAAAAAAAAAAATGAAATACTTTAGAATAAGAAGAAATAATAAATATATTCTCAGCAGAATGGAAATGGTTTATCCATGTTCATCTGGCAATTTAAAATAATTATACTTGCAAAAAAAAAAATGCATTATCAGTTACACACAGGCATTTTTTTAAACCCTCCTGGATCAAATTTTTATACTCATTTAATTTGTGCCATTATTTAAATGGCCGAGAGCGTGTCAATTTCATACGATTAAAGTCAGAAGATTTAAGTTAACTTCACTCACAGTTTTCAATTAGCTATCTGGTGCTAAGATTTTTGTAGCCATTCTCTATGCCCTGAGCTGCAAAAGGAGCCTGAACAACATGGCAAATTCCCAGGTGGTAGATTAATCTCTGTGAACCTCGCAGCAGGAACTTCAATAAAGCCGTTTGCCTAGATTTCACAGATAAAAGTAATTGCTTCAATTATTTATTTATGTGTTAAGCAAAAAATAAAGGAGATGTTAACAGACTTAAGAGGAAGTGAAGGATTGGCTTGTCCATAATGTAAAAACCATTTGGATACTGTCGCCTCTACAAATCGTTGATAAGAAGGTCGAACACGTTGGGGCTGATTCACAGCTGCACTTACACTTTTTTTTAGGTGCAGTGAGCAATACCATGTTGAACAGGAAGGAGAGGAGCATTTCCATTTACGTGTCCAGATTCCTACTGTACCTTAACTTGTACAACCTTAATTTTTACATGGCTATCCCCACCAATATGGCGGGATACAGCCATCGTAACTGAAAAGTCTGCCCCTTTAGCGTAAGTCCTAACGTACATAACTGCGTTGCTAACTTACGCACACGGAACATCTGGTGCGTAGATGTTTCCAGATAGGGAACTTACGCAATTGACTTGCATAAGTCCCTTGTCGGCCATAGTTGAGGATCCGGCCAAGGGGCGCATTGGCCATAGGGCTTACAGGGAATTTTCCCAGCAGGCTGATGATCTCTGGAGGCCACTCAGAGCTCCATTTTTATTTGAAAAAACCTAGGATGTTGACTGTCATAAGTGGTGGTTGCTTAAATGACGTCTGTATAGAATGGAGATCATTAGGATGTTGTATTTATTGAGTGGTGGTCACTAGGATGCTGTATGTATTGGGAGGTAGTCACTTGGATGCTGTATGTATTGGGAGGTAGTCACGATGATGCTGTATGTATTGGGAGGTAGTCACTAAGATGCTGTATGTATTAGGTGGTGGTCTCTAGGATGCTATGTGTTTCAGGTGTTGGTCACTGGGGTGGCAGCATTGCATAGAAATCACTATAAATCTCTTTATTGAAATGTGAAATACTTATCAGTAGGTTATTTATTCTGTACTAATCCAGTTTACACATTTTTTGGGATCCCACCATTAACTGATGCACACGTAGCCTCTTGCAGATTTTCTTTCCAGGGCCACTTTAAGTTGCCAATTCCCCCCTGATCCAGCCAATTGTTTCCTGACAGTGAAGCAACGGCAGAAGTCACTTTGTGACTGCTGCAAAATATGAATGCCTGGAAGAAGTGATGGGTGAAGATCCGTGTTAAGCAACTGCATCCCATGCAGTAAGGGCGAGATTAAGTTATGCACCGGCCTCATTTTTGTTGCTCCAGTGCAGAACATTTAAAGCCAGGTCCTGTGTTTGTAGGTCCATACGTACAAGGCGACGGATCTCCCCAGGCACGCATGGACCTTAGGATCACACAGTCTAAAGACCGCACTTACGCTATATACATACAGAAATGGTACGTAGATAGTGTAAATAAGCTACTACGCATGAGTAGTAGCTCAATTCATAAAACAACGTACTAAAGCCAAAAACTACGTAACTATGAATCCAGACTTGCATAGCTTTATACTTAATCCCTAAATTAGACTTGAGCTAGAAAGTATAATCTCCTAATTTTGTTTGCACTGTATAAATCCCCTCCCCCCTCCTCACAACATGGTTGTGTCCAAGTGTTTTGCCCTTACTCCCAAACTCTGGGTCAGCCCCATCTTCTCATAGGGTTAAGTTCCGCACATAAAGTGATTACTGGCTCCACCGCGCTCCATTCCTCTCCCTGACAGAGACAAGGATGATTTTAGGCTCATATTCCATAGGCTTTAATGTCACACATTTGACGGCAGCTAAATCTCACACGCCCACATGACAGTGACTGGAGGAGATAAATTATGCCCATACTACACAAATAATATACATACCAGAAGATTATCATAGCAACGTGTGAAGAATCGTATCCCGCTGTGCATATTAAGCGGCGGATAGTGAGCTTGTATTCATGGAGGGATTAATGCTGCTTGTTGAAGGGTTATTGGCTATAACCTTATCCCTGAAATAAATGAGAGCTATAGATGACAAGTTAGTTATATGACAATTCATAGAAACATTTGTCAGCCAAACACTAGAACAGTAATTACAAATAATATGCGCATGCAGAGAATGACATTACATGTGCAGTCAGTCAATCTAACGGTAGAATCAATGCTTGATAGCCTGCGACTCTATAACAAGGTATAACATATTGATTCATTAGTGGAATGTATTGAACGTCGACATGTAAAGGAAAAAACATGGGTTTCTGAGATTTTTGCCATGATTTAAAAATCTCCCATGTTAAAGGATATAATATAAGCTTTGTGCATAGCAAGCTTCCATTTCAATTCTCAACCAAAAGCATGTTATTCTCATATTATAATCTCGGCAAAACGGCCATTATTGCATCAAAATGAAGTGAACCATATTTACAGAACATGTATCGCCACGGAAAACTGCTGTTTCCATGGCGATCGATGCTAACTTTGAATGTCCCTGATGGCCCTTTCTTCTCAGTGAGGGCCAGCACTGTGTAACATTTATGAAATGTCGTATACATAATGGCATCTGAAGATGGCGATGGTTTTATAACAATTCCAGTAGTCCCTCCTCATTACCTCCCTTATTTATAATTTTTTGGGTTTGCTGGTAGGATGGGCCTGATCCAGACCTACGCATGAGAGCGGAGAGTATTACTTTCACTCCCATGACACTCCCCTTACCTTCCTTTCAGTACGCCCGCCGAACCCCACCCTAACTTTTCCATGTGTTTGTACGTATTTTCGTAGCGACGCTCTGTTCGTAGCGGCCTAAGTACGCCCATACTGTACAATTTAAATGGCTCCCCCCGCCTACATTCCTTAACTCCAGCGTCCGTACTAACTTCGTACTATAAATACGCCCCGTCGTCGGAAAAAAACGCAAACAATACGGACGCCCGAATCGCCGCTACGAAAAGGTCTTTGGTGCGACCGAAAGTTGTCACTATGCACATGCGCAGTACGTTTTTAATGGCGATTTTACGCTTACGATCAGCGTTGGATCGCCTGCGACCGTAGGTCTGGATCAGGCCCGATGTGTCTAGTTTAGCAGCGAGAGCAGTTAATTTGTGACTGCTGCAAAATAAGAATGCCTGGATCAAGCGACGGGTAAGATGTGAAGGTGCCCCGCTGACAGGTAAACCAACCCTTACCCTAATCATCACCTCACGCTTCTCTTTTATTACCCTAACATTAACAATTCATCTGTCACAGCATAACCCTAACTTTGCATGGACCTATAATGATGTCCCCAGTGTCCATCCCCGAAGGCCACCACACCCCATCCCTATTGGGAATGGGTACTTTGGCAAAATGGGGCCTTTCACGATAAGTACTGATTCCTATTATTAAAAATTGCTATTAAAATCTATTTCGAAAATGATAGTGTAGTAGCTCAATTCTTACAATAGCGTATGTAACTGTGTGTCCGGACCCATATCTTTTACATAGAGGACTGGCAATATTATAAACGTGGGTGTTTCTCAAACAGTAATAACCTCAAAGCTATCTAATGAACTGAGGGATTGCAGGATAGTGTCTGGCAGAAGCTAGATGTACAATATTTATACCTCTTCTCTGCTTCCAATCTGTGGTTTAATAAGCTGGCTAGGAACGCAGAGCACTCACTGAAGCCAGAAAATGTAGTCTCAAATGTCACCATTTCCACGGCTCCGTAATTTAAATGACCCAAGTTTTCACCTGCGTTTCTTCTAATATTTATATGTAATATTTTTAATAAAATGAAAGTGAGAACAGAAATAAAAAATAAAAATAAATCCGTTGAATGAATCCCTCAATCAATCAATTTATAAATCACTCTATAAATCAATCAATCTATAAATCAATCATACCCGTATATTTCATCAAAAAGTGATTCCATAGGGCCACATTGAGACCTAAATTGGCACTGTGCTCCGAGCTTCAAAGGCAGCACCAGCAGGGATTTGGTAATGTAACATATAAATCCCCTTTTGCGGGAAGCTGTTGCCAGTCCAGACGGCCCTATTTCAAAGCTGAATGGCGTCTGTATCATTGTTCGAAACAATCTAGAAAATTACTATTGGGAATGGGAACTTATTACCCTGTTCACAATAGCTACAGGCTGCAGTGGTTGCAACAGCTAAATTAGGGTTAGGCTACAGCGGGTATAAGGTTAGGGTTAGGGCTTAGGGGAAGGTTAGGATTAGGCAGGGAAACATGAAGGTTAGGGTTAGGCTGCGTTGCATGGAAGGTTAGGTTTAGGCTGCCGGCATGGAGGGTTAGGGTTAGGCTGCGTTGCAAGGGCGGTTAGGTTTAAGCTGTGGAAAATGCAGGGTTAGGTTAAGGAATGGGTTAAGGGTAGTGTTAGCTTTAAAAACCATAACTTGCGGCAGATGACTCTTCACGCTTCCAGGAGTCGCATCTACAATGGAGAATGCCGGCAACCGCAAAAGAAAGGACCATCGTTCCTGCCCACTGCATCTCCTTGCGCTTGTGCACTGGACACATGTCAAACAAAACGGAACGATTCCTGACGTGGTCCGTGCTTGCGCATTATACGTACAGAAATGGTACACAGATAGCGTAAATAAGCTACTAAGCATGCGTAGTAGCTCAATTCTTAAAACAATGTACATAAGACGTAAACTACGTCACTGTGAATCCGGACCAACTTCTTTCATTCTGTCTGCATTGCTGAAATTCGCCTCCTCTGTAGTTACACATTTTGATTTCCAAAGGTGCCTAGGATCTTGGTAACCTTTTGTTGTAATACAAGCTGTTCGTTTTGCCAATGCAATCCTGTATTAGCCTACAGTAGATGACTTGTTATTGGCCTCATATGAGAAAACGTCAGGATTACAATTTTTTAACATTTTGCTCCGGGGTCTTTTTTTATTACGAATATAGCAAATAAGCTAAATATATCCATTGTGTGTGTCTGGCGTATGCTATGGAAGAAAAATATTAAGATTATGTTGCCTGAAGTGCCTTGTCCAATGGTTCCCTTCAATTTTGCATGGGCTTAACTAAATAAAAATGGTTCCCACTGAGCCCTGATTACCAAGAAAAAATAATTTCCATAATTTCTTATATTATTCCTTTATTAGTGTCAGCTAGTCCCATCTATTCTGATTAATTGGTTCTAGGTTTCCCGTTGCATCTCATATACATAGAACCCCTGGCAGGGATGGAAGATGGAGCTATACATACACTCATACATGGAGCTATACATAC
>WWET01001626.1:115904-136834 GCA_011038615.1 Limnodynastes dumerilii
ATGGGGGGGATTAGTGAAAACTGGGGGAACATGGGGGGATTATTGGAAACTGGGGACACATGAGGGGATTATTGGAAACTGGAGACACATGAGGGGATTATTTGGAGGCTGGGGAGACATGAGGGGGTTATTGGAAGCTGATGAGACATGAGGGGGTTATTAGAATCCTGGAGACAACACATGGAGTATGTATTGAAAGGCCTGGGTGACGATTTCTATGGACACTGACAACATGGCTCTTGTGTACCAGCTGTTTTCTTGGGTTGCCATCATTGCTAATGCCGTTTGGCCGTCACTTCCTAATATTGATGGGTTTCCGACCAGCAGCTGTGATGAGGACATGCTCGTATGTGGACTTGATTGGCAGCGGCATGGTAAGTGTTAACTTTAAACCTCGGCTTCCTTTGTATTGTGGTTACAAATATGTATTTTGCTGTTTATTACACTAGGTGGCTATTGTGGTTAAAAGAATGTTGAATTTGACACTCAAAATTGGTCCCAATAGTAAGATAGTTGTAGTAGTTATAGATATTAAGATTTCTATCAAAACTTCAAAATATGTGCAAAGACATCCCTAAATGCAAATGTAATGCAGATAATGAATGTAAAAAAAATAAAAATAAATTATGACTATTTAGTTCCAGCATGGATCAATGTATACTGTATGGGGCTGATCCAGCCGATCAGCACATGCGCTGATCCAACGCTCAGTGTACCATCGTAGCTCTGAATCAGCCCCTATGTCTGTGAAAGGGGCTATGTGAGTAGAAGTCAACTCACTTACTTTACCACACACAGGCCAGCTTACACAGCTTAAAACGTGCATCTCAGGCAGGGAGTACTGGGGGAGGGGGCTGGTGGCACATGATGGGGAATACTGGGGGGGCTGGAGACATGATCAAAGTACTGGGTGGCTGCAGACATGATGGGATGATCACTCCCACAATGGGTTAGCCATGCCCCCCATCGCACCCATCGCAGACCCGCAGCATATCCAGGGAGTTTTAGGGTTAGGGGGAGGGTTAGGGCTAGGTTAGGATTTAGGCCACATATAAAATACATACGAACGTGTTGAAAGCTAGCACAGTGGCCATGGGTACAGACATTGGGCCAGATTTACTAAGCTGCGGGTTTGGAAAGGTTGAGATGTTGCCCATAGCAACCAAAAAGATTCTAGCTCTCACTTTCCTATTAGAGAATGTCAGCTAGAATCTGATTGGTTGCTATGGGCAACATCTCCACTTTTCTAAACTGGCATTTTAGTAAATCTGGCCCATTGTCTTTTTTCTACAGTGCTAGACCAGGAAATGTTTGTGATCTTCACTGCCACTGCTTCCACAGTCTGTAAACTGCTCCTTCGAATGTTATAGAGTGTCAGTAACACGAAAGAGAGGACAGAAGAAAATAGTCATTTAAATGTAACAAGTGGGAGGTAAATAGCTTTATCATAAAGTAAATAGACTATATGCCCCATTATAAAGCTCTTTATTTCTACTTAATTAATAAAGCTGTTGATTTCACAACAGAACAACAATGCACACCTGACATACCTTAAAAATACACATTTATATGTAAATGAGGATGACATAAGCCAATATTAATGGATTCCAGTACTCGGAAAATTCTATAAACAGCCAGAAAATCAGAGTACACTCAATAGAGCAATTAACATGAATATAGCCTTAATTAATCAGAGGAATGATTATCCAGTTTGTTATACAGTGCCCATGATTGTAATTATTATTAACTTTTTATTATTGTAAAACTCTCATTTTATATTTCAGCAACATATTATTGAAGGCTATATAGGGAACACATTAATCATTCATATTAACCCTCTCCCAGTGCTGCTGACAGACTAAAATATCTACAAAATACCTTATATGGAGACCAGGAAGTGGATATGCACCGGTTAATGCTGAAAATATTACAGAAATTGTTTACAAAATTAAATAATTTTGTTCTTTTTTTTTTTTTTTTTTTTTTTTTATTTAAATCACCCTGGGATTCGCATCAGTTCCGCAGAACCAATACATAATGTTAGGTATGGTTCTGCGAACCATTTGCTAATGAGGGCCGCCAGGGCCGACCCCCCACTCCACGCTATTAAGACTGGCGGTGCTCATACAGGAGGTTCCTGTATGAGCTGCTGCGGTAGGTACATAGAGCAGTGCTTGGAAATCTCCTTTCCATGCTCTATGTAACAGATGCTGCAGCTCATACAGGAACTTCCTGTATGTGAAGGAGGAAGAGAGAGAGCGCCGTGGAGGAGTTAGAAAAGTGGGACACACAGAGGTTAGTAACAGGGGAGAGGCTGGAGGCACATGATCGGGAATACTGAGGGGGGCTGGAGGCACATGATAGGAGATACTGTGGGGCGGCTGGAGGCACATGATGGGGAGTACTGAAGGGGCTGGAGGCACATGATGGGGAGATACTGAGGGGGGCTGGAGGCACATAATGGGAAATATTGAGGGGGGCTGGAGGCACATAATGGGGAATACTGAGGGGGGCTGGAGGCACATGATGGGAGATTCTGAGGAGGGGCTGGAGGCACATGATGGGGAGTACTGAAGGGGCTGGAGGCACATGATGGGGAGATACTGAGGGGGGCTGGAGGCACATAATGGGGAATACTGAGGGGGGCTGGAGGCACATGATAGGAGATACTGTGGGGCGGCTGGAGGCACATGATGGGGAGTACTGAAGGGGCTGGAGGCACATGATGGGGAGATACTGAGGGGGGCTGGAGGCACATAATGGGAAATATTGAGGGGGGCTGGAGGCACATAATGGGGAATACTGAGGGGGGCTGGAGGCACATGATAGGAGATACTGTGGGGCGGCTGGAGGCACATGATGGGGAGTACTGAAGGGGCTGGAGGCACATGATGGGGAGATACTGAGGGGGGCTGGAGGCACATAATGGGGAATACTGAGGGTCTCTGAATATCAGGGAAACTCCGGGTGTGGGTCGCTGGTTAGAATGTTTTTTTTTTGCGAAAGGGCCGTTTTCCACCAGCCATTTTCAAAATGCTCCTGTCTTGCCTCAGCCTAACCGTTAGACTCCCCTCCTTGCAGCCTGACCTCAAGGCTTCCCTCCACACAGCCTAACCCTAAGACTCCCCTCCACTAACCTCATGTGTGGTACGGCGACTCTGTTCCGTCGGGTGCGTTTCGGAAAGGCAATGAATGGGTAAGTTGTTGGAAAATAAATTCAGCATACTTACACATTCATTATGAAAAACTTCTAATTGGGCAGATTTTTGAAATACAGACAGATAAAAATGAGCTTTTTGGCTGTCTGTATTTCTAAATCGGATTTTCTTAGCAGAGAACGGAACCCAGAAACTCCCTGAAGATTGAGTCATCTCTCTGCAGAGTGTACTGTATAGGCATAGCCAGGCTTGACAACTCTCCCAGGAGACTTCTGAAATGTGGCATTTCTCCCCGTTTCCCAGGAGAGCGGGCAAATCTCCCACAATGTACTTTACACCGTGAGCTTATGCAAATCATGGCCTCAAGTCCCGCCCTCCTGGCTATCAACACTACTATTCCTAGTACTGTGACTGGGGGGAAACTTGATGATGTAATTTGGTCTTCAAGACCCGCCCCCATCCCTAGTAATACTGTGAAAAGATGGACAGGGGGCGAGGCTTCGGGATACGATTTGGATTAATCATGTCTTGAAGCCACGACCTCAACCTCATCTGTTTCTTCTGAGATCTCCCTGAGGGAAGATATAAAAAGTCGGCAACCCTGGGTATAGCAGAGACTTGGCAAAGCATTCTGGCACTTGCAATGCAACAGGGTAGTATTTGATGATGGGCACAATTGTTTTACTGCGGTGGGAGTCCCCGCTATGATGGCTGACTTTCCAAACTAGAGACAGACGAAAGTTCATTTTGGGCTGTCCTTTTTTCGAATAGCTACCATTTTAGATTCTTTATTTATGAATGGGTGATCAGCATACTCGCCCATTAATTGGCGTAACCTCTCTGGGGACTTTGGGCCTGATCCAGTCCTACGTCTGCTTGCGTTATTACGGTGGGCGTAAGCGTAAAAACGGCCTTTTGTACTTACTGCGCATGCGCAGGGCAGATGTCACGCTCATGTTACGGTCTAAGAAACTGAGCGTATGGGCCTTGATCGTAACAGCTTCGTATATAAGGCTCGGGGGGGGGGCGTGCCTGCCATACGATCTCCGTAATTACGAACCGAGGGCAGGGTGAGGCATTTAAATCGTACAGCATGAGCGTGCTAAGCGTCGTAACTATGTAATGAGCTTACGCTCAGAAAAGTTAGGGTAGGTTTTGCTGAGCGTAAGAAGCCAAAATTAAATATGACCAAGGGGAGTGCCAAGCGGAGTGCATCGGAGGTACGCTGGCGTAAATACGCTACGCACATAAGCGTTTCATGAGCGTAGGTCTGGATCAGGCCCCTTTAGTGTTAGGGGGAGGGTTAGGGTTAGGATCTAGGGAAGGGAGGGTTAGAGTTAGGGTCGTGGAAGGGGAGGGTCAGGGTTAGGATCAGGCTGCGGGGAAGGGAGGATTAGGGTCAGGCTGCGGGGAAGGGAGGATTAGGGTCAGGCTGCAGGAAAGGGAGGATTAGAGTTAGGGTAATAGAAGGGGGTTTAGGGCAACAATTAGGTAACGTTATTAAGTCTGGATCCGGCCCTCTGTGTGTATATTTATGCGGATTCTCGCTGCAGATTAGCGAAACTATGCACCTAAGTGGCGCGTGTATTCCCATGACACGCCCATTGATCTTTGCAGACTTTCACCACCATAGGGCTACTTTAACTCTCCGTGCGGATTTTTTACTTTACAAACCCAGCCCATTCAGCCCTATATAAATGCCTCCCCCTACCCACTTTTCTTAACTTCCTATGTATTAGTGGCATGCTCCTTCTTACGAATCTCATTAGACACGGAGTTAATCTCCGCACGTAACGGGTTTCTGTGCGTAACATATGGATGGCGCTAAGTGTGAACACCGGTGTGAAGTTATTATTTAGAACACAAAGCATATCATATCTTTTCAGCAAAGTTATCCAAAACAATAATAAGAATCGCAACTTCACCTTATTACAATTCTGCTCCATCTGGCTTCTTTATCTCATTTCAAAGTTATGAATGATAATCAGCGCTAATTAGTTGATAGATGATTTTATTTGAAAATGTAAAAGTGTTTCAGGCTTTAATTTGGGAACACCTGTCTCTTTCTGAAAGAATGTCACGGGTCTGGGTTTTAGGTAGAAATCACAATTAAAGTCAGTTTACATTTCAGGCAATCAGGGGCTGATGTAGTAGCGGGACATGTAACAGAAGGGAGTAAATACACAAAAAGGTGCAAATCTTCCCCTAGAAAAATAATTTGTAATGTGAAAATACTGGCTGATGTTTCTTACTGCACCCAAATACTGAAAAGCGTTTATGATAAGCACTGCAAACAGACGCTGTTCATACAGGGTGGAGGAACCATGCTGCTATTCTGAATTGTCAGGATAAGGTGTACGGCAGTTGATGAAGTCCAGCATTGAAACATAAAGGGCCTGATCCAGACAAACGCCCACCGCCGTATGTCTGCGCATGCGCCGGGCAGATCCACACATGCGCCAGGCAGATGTTGCCCGGCGTAATTAGGGAAAGCCGATCCTTAGGATCGGGCGTCCCTAACTGTTGCGTAGTTACGGTGAGGGGGCGTTATTCGCCGTAACTATGGCACGGTTACGGAAGGAAGGCGGGGGAAGGTAAGTAAATGAGGGAGGGAGGGCGAGTTAGGCCAGTTAAGACCCTGTGGCCGGCGTAATTACCTACGGTTACGCCGACTGAAGTTAGGGTAGACTTCAGCCGGCGTAACAGTGGGTAATTACGCCGGCCACAGGGGGAGTGTCGGGGGAGTGCTCCAGAGCTACGCTGGCTGTACTTACGGCTAGCGGGCCAGCGTAGCTCTGGATCAGACCCAAAGGGCTGTATTCACACTTAAGAAGCTTGTGCTTCTTAAGTGCGTAGAATTGAGCAATGAGTTACTACACATGCTTAGTAGCTCATTTATGCAATCTACATACCATTTTGGCTAATGTCGCCTCGGGGTGGTTTTAGTTAAAAGCGGAAGGGGGAGGGATTTAGAATAGCCGGGGAGGGTTGGGGGAGGCTTTCTCCATGTGTATTTTCCTTCTTAAGAAGGAAAATGCGCACGGTTACTTAAGGAAGTCCTATGGTACTATTAAGTGCCATAAGGATCCAAAAAAACAGGGGTGGGTTGGGGGGTAGGTCAGGTGAGTTAGGTGCGGATACGGACGCACCTAACTCATTCTTACCTGTGAATCCGATCCCAGGAGCCCCAGGTATACAGTTCCAGGTACCTACAGCTTACTAGCAGGCAGTTCCTTCTTTAGTTACTGGCCTCTAAGCTGCTGTCAGCCGCCCCGCCCACAGCACAAACCAGCTATTTAAGGCTTTCTCCACAGCTCTTACTAACTAAATAGACCCAGGTCTTCCACCTGTGTGAAAGTGTATGTTGGGGAATAACCCTGTCTGTAGCTGAAGACTGCAGACTCTAAACAACTTTACAAGTGTCTCCACCTCCCATGACACTCCCCTCACGTGGACGGGTTTTCGGTGACTCACGCCTCCATAGAGCTCCTCTATCTTTGCATGTGCATTTACGTGCATATAATACTTCCGTACGTGCCCTGAAGTGGTCATTTAAATGCCCCCCCACCTGCTTTCACGTAACTTTGTCTGTACGGATTTACTCCGATCCTAAAAATACGCACGGAACTCCACGCTAAAACCTTTCTGTTAATTTAGCCCAAGGTGTTTAACTAGATACAGGGTGACATTCTTCAAAGGAAGAGAAATATTAGAACACGAGGACATGTGTACAAACTGGAGGGGGGTAGGTTTAGAGGAAATGTGCTAAAACATTACTGTACTGCAGAGTCTAATGGAAGTAGAACAATATAAACATTAAGGAATGCCCATAAGAATATCCTAAATCTTAAACTAAATTGAGCCAACAGAATTTTACAGGATGACATTTTACCTCCTTAAGGGAGTTTACAGATTCTGATTGGAATATGCCCTTTGATACCACTTTAATGCTCCAGCCACACAAACGTAGAGAAATTTTAATACATTATAATCTACTTAAGCTGTCCATACATTAACACGATTATTGATCCAAGCAGAAGCTGGTCCAATAAATGGGACAATTTCCCACTATTGGTGCCACGCACCTCTCCTGCTGGGTCAAACAATCATGGCAAAAGTGTGAGGTTCTGCAGAGATTGACAGAAGGCCCTTGCTGCACGGGCCTCCTGTCAGTCTCTGCATTGATTGGCTGTACCTCCTGTCAACCTCAGAAGGACACCCATGCAGCCAGTCTTTTAGCCATCATCAGGCCTGGCCCACTGGCAATCTGTGTGGGGACATTTTAAATTCATTACAGGGAGCGTCCCTCAAGCATCTGGTGAGAGAACTCATTCGCAAAGAGGTCATCTTGGATTTGGTACTTACAAATGGTGATAGAATCTGTGGGTGAGAACCTAAGAACCTAGGATTCAGTGATCATCAAGCAGTATGGTTTAGTATAATGACTGAAAGAGAAATACGTACCACACAAAGGCAAGGGTGCTAGACTTTAGGAATACGGATTTTGTGGAAGGGTCCACTTTTAAATAGGAAATCTATTAATACAATGAGGGAAATTACTACTACTTAAACTGAGGAGCAGGTATTAAAAGAATTTTCAAAGCTTAAAGTGGATGAATTAATGGGACCAGATGGGATACATCCTAGGATACCAAAAGAGCTTAGAGGGGTAAAACCATTAACTGAATTATTCAAACAGTCACTAATAACTGGGGTGATTCCAGAGGACTGGAAAATAGCAAATGTCGTCCCTCTGCATAAAAGTGTCAAACTACTTACCAGTGAGTCTAACATCAGTAGTAGGGAAATTGGGACCAGTTCCTTAGGACCTGATTCACACTTAAGAACGCGTTAGGTTCTTAAATATACGCAACCAATAGCAAGGCAACTCCCTCAGCACGCCCCCGGTTTTCAGGTTCTTAAGAGACATAGGGCTCCCTTAACTGTAGGTTGGCATTTATGTGCGTACGGCGTCTAATTACGAACGTGTCTGCATAACCGCAGCTCCTTTTGGTCATTTAAATGCCTCCCTCCACCCAATCTTCGTAAATTCTGTGATAATTATTCATGACACGCCCCTTTCGGCGTAAGTTACTGTTAAATCACGGCCCAATGTAAATAGCGTATAAAAGTTACTACGCATGCGCCGTATATACCTTCTTAAAAATATGCACCTAAAAATACAAAAACTCTTAACTGTGAATCAGGCGCTTAGTCATGATGCAAAAGAAAGAGACATCGGTGTTGATAGACGGAACGGAGGGTACATTAAATATATTACTGCGGCACTTCATACACCCACTTGGTACAAAAAGGGGACAAAGAGGGTATAATTAGGCTCAAAACGGAGAGTGGGATTCTTATTGAGAGTGAAAGGGCTATGGCAGATCCTCTTAACAAGTATTTCTGTTCAATATTCACAAAAGAAAGAGAGGTGAAGGGTCCACTTTGGAAAGACTATTAATACAATGGGGCAATTACTACTACTTTCACTGAGGAGCAGGTATTAAAAGAATTTTCAAAGTTGAAAGTGGACAAATCAATGGGTCCAGATGGGATACATCTGAGGATACCAAAAGAGCTTAGAGGGGTGCTGGCAAAACCATTAACTGAATTATTCAAACAGTCACTAATAACTGGGGTGATTCCAGAGGACTGGAAAATAGCAAATGTTGTCCCTCTGCATAAAATTTGAGATAGGGAAGAAGCGTCAAACTACCGACCAGTGAGTCTAACATCAGTAGTAGGGAAATTGGGACCAGGTCCTTAGGACCTGATTCACACTTAAGAATGCGTTCCCTCGGCACGCCCCCGGTTTTCAGGTTCTTAAGAGACTTACGAGTGTCATAGGGCTCCCTTAACTGTAGGTTGGCATTTATGTGCGTACGGCGTCTAATTACGAACATGTCTGCATATCCGCAGCTCCTTTTGGTCATTTAAATGCCTCCCTCCACCCAATCTTCGTAAAATCTGTGATAATTATTCATGACACGCCCCTTCCGGTGTAAGTTAGTGTGAATCAAAGTACGTACTGTTGAATCACTGCCCAATAGCGTATAAAAGTTACTACGCATGCGCCGTATATACCTTCTTAAAAATATGCACCTAAAAATACAAAAACTCTTAACTGTGAATCAGGCGCTTAACTTCAAGCTCTTTCTTAAGTCTGGATCCAGCCCAATGTGGTATATAAAAAAAAATGAACACGTCTATCATCTATCATCATATATAAAACATCGCATTTCAGCTCAGTCTGTTTGCACTTTTGCACTCTCTACCCCATGCAGATAAATGCGCATTTGACAAGGTTGTCATTTGCTCCTTTTTTTTTGTTTTGCTGTTATTCCTAATTTGGGACCAGCTCCTCCATCAATTTACATAGCATATTTGTCAAAACACATTAGACATTTGACATTTCCTAGGAGTGGTAAAAGCTTTCCATTATCGTAATTACCGGACACAGAATATAAGGGTAGAGTTTGTGACCCCTTACAAGCAGGCCATTGTGAGGTCAGTGTATTCATATGTATTGATCTGCAGGGTATAAAATACTAACATTGCTCCATCTGGACGGGTGTAGAGAAAGTTCAGCGATTGCACTGGTTTTGTGTACTTACCCTACATCTCAAACACTGTATATCATTTGCTATAGTTAAATAGTTTTATTGGGGTAGATCCTAAGTGCTTGTTACGTTTCATCGCGTAATGTATTCACTCTAGCGTATTTTCTATGCACTCCTCTCGCTTGTACATACTTTGACCGTTTTACGCTTCCCAAACCCTACCTCAGCTTTTCAAAGCGTAATTACGGACGTATGTAATGGATTCACGCACGTAACTGCCTGAGCCGGCCCATACTGTGCGATTTAAATTCCTCCCTCCGCCTACCAAACATAACTACGGGTGTCGTATGGATGAACCCGCCCCTTCATTTGTAGTTACGCTGTTGATACGTGGCTGGTGGGTACGTTCAGAGTTACGTGGCGTAACATCTGCCGCGCCCTTGGGCAGTAGATACTAATGGGTGATTTTATGTCAGCAGCTAGCGTAAAATCGCTAGCGTGCATAGGTCTGGCTCAGGGCCATTGGGGTAGATCCAGAACTACGTTTGCCGTACATTTACTCGCGTAGCGTATTTTCGTGTGCGTACATTCTATACACTCCCCTTGTCACACCCCATGAATGTATGTATTTTGACCGACTTCCGGGATTCAAACCCTACCCTAACTTTTGCCCAAGTAACCGTTGTCGTCCGCACACGTACGAATGGGTAACACGTATTTACACAGCTAAGCACGCCCATACTGTACACTTTAAATGAAACCCCCGCCTACAGGCGTATTTTAGACACAGTTTTGGCTCTCGCCCACACGTACGGATTTACGCGACTAATACGTGAATGGCCAATACATTCAGATTTACGTTACGTTACAGAGCGTATTTTCTCTGGTGCACATGCGCGGTACCTACAAAATAGCAGTGTATTTTCTATGGTGCGCATGCGCAGTACTTACCAAAAGGCGATTCGCTCACAAGCGTTGTTCTGGATCTGGCCCATTGTTATTAAATAGTATACATATATACATGCGTCGTAGCTCTAGTCTTAGAACTGCGCACTTAAGAAATCGCTAATCTTAAGTGAGAATCCGGCAACATCGAGCCGTATTCACAGATCCGTTTTTACTACGTGCGCATTTTTATGCACGTAGCAACACAACACCCACCAACACCCATGACATCCCCCTCTCCCGGCTGTGCAATCATAGACTTACACCTCCATAGACCGCTCTGTTCTTCACGTGCGTATATGTCTTCCGTGAGTGCGATTCTGAATACGGCCCATAGTGTGTATTCAGACATAAAAATGTATTTTCAGAGAGTATAAAAATGGTGAAATCTTCATACGTCAAATGAAAGACGGATCCTTCCCTGCAAAACAATTACGTCTTCTGGAAACAATAAAAAGGAAACCTCCAAGTGATGACAATCTTCACCTCAATACCCACACAGTTTATTTTATTAGTAACTACCCATCCCCCATCATGCGAAGGAGTCACAGGAGCCTTGCACTGAATAATTACATGGCTGTGAGCTCGTAGGTTCTGGCTGTGCTGTACATTAAGAAAAGTACATTCTAGCTTCTTCGTGGTGTACACAGGGCAGACAGTGTTTATTCAGGTGTACAGAGATTGCGGGACGTGTTACTTTTCTCAGCTGTGACAACTGAACCGTCCTCACTATGGACCAGCTGCCAATGGAAAGCTAGAAGAAGGGGATAGCCCAGGATGCCGTCACTAGTGTTCCACAACTCTGGCTCACATGCAGATGAGTCTGCGGAAAGAGTCTCTGTCACTTCATTGACAGTCTGTAAAATAACTGTGTGTGGTCTGACATCTTCACTGGTAATACACACCACTTCCAAAGACCAGCAGCACAGTCCCCGTCTTGTATATATCAACAAGAAGGGCATTGATTCTTGTGTGTTACATAAGTCAGTGACTGCATTAAACGACAAGATTCTCCAATCTTGTAGTGCTGGAAAAAGGAACCGAGTACAGAGGACCGGATTCAGACTACCGGACATATAACATATACGTCCGGAGTTTAGCGGTTTTTACTACTGCGCATGCATAGTACATTTTTTTACGTAATCTATGTATCTTTTCCTTACATAGATTGCGTATATGCGATCTTAAAGACTGCATATACGCAATCTACGTAAGAAAAAGATACATAGATTACGTAAAAAATTTACTACGCATGCGCAGTAGTAAAAACGCTATACATCCAGTAGTCTGAATCCGGTCCAGAGAGTTCCTATGTCTGCAGCAACAGGGCAGATATGGGGTGTTTTGCCACTGAATATGTTTATCTTCAAATTCTTATTTTCAGAGAAATAACATTTTCTTTTGTTCCAAGAAAGGAAGGCTTAAGCCTTGGGCACAAAAAGCCATTTGAAAATATGCACAGTTACCATGTTAAGCATAAACCACACTCCTAAATAATAATAATGGACCAGATTCAGAGGTTGAAAATAAGTGAGGAAAGTTACTCCTGGGCAAAACCATGTTGATTGCAGGGGAGTCATATTTATTATCTATTGCAAACAGTATTAAAGATTAGAGGTGATGTGTTCTAGCCCAAGTCTAAATAACAGTGTAATAGTAAAGCTGGTTAGTATCTGTGTGCAATAAGCAAAAGTAAAGTATTTTCCCTGCATGCATAGAATAATATTAATATGACTCCCCCTGAAATCAACATGGTGTTGCCTAGGAGTAACTTCCTCACTTACTTTCAGTCTCTGAATGAGGTCCAGCATCTCTAACTCTAAGAAGTGGTTGGATATTACATATTACCATGATGTTTCTTGATGACTACATTCTTTAGGCCACTTTTTTTTTTAGCACAGTAAGTACTCTCTCTTGGGACAATTAGTGTTAGGTGGAGGGTTAGGGTTAGGCTGTGGTTAAGGGAGGGTTAGGGTGAGGATCAGGCTGAGAGGCTTAGGTTTGCCAACCTCACCCAATGACAAGAGGCCACTGTCCACAGGAGCAGGAGGTGCCCTGAATGTTTATATAACTGAAAATCATACAGACTTATCCATAATCTGCCAGCTATTGATAGTTAAGTACACTGGTCACCTGAAGATTACTGTATGAGCATTTCAGTCATAGAGACTTGCAGTGTACAGGACTGCCCATGCACCACCCTCTTCCGAGTGCTAACACATTCACTGAAGTGTGATGCAGACATGGCCTGTAGAATAGAGAAGGTTAACAATCTCTTGTCTTTCATCTACCTAAAAATGAAACCCCAGGAAGCAGGAGAAGACCCTCACTCCATTACAGAAATAGTGCTGGAGGACTAATTATTTAGTAGTTTCCGCTGCTATATATGTTGATCCCTAATTCACCACCACTGTTTGATCCTATGATCTAGCACTGTACAGTAGGACGTGTGGCCAAAATGACTAATATGCATTGCCTTGCACCATGCAGTAGTGTAGTCCACCCTCCCAGGAGTGCTGCATGAAATTATGAGCCTCCTGGACAGTGGCCATATTTTGGGGTGGACAAGTGGGGCAGCTGCCCAGGGCACAAGGCTGTAGGGGGCTCAGTAATTTAAAGTTAAGGGATCCATTTACTCATGACACTGAATCCATTGGTATTATTGTAGACCAGCTTTGCTGCTTCTCGCGGCAAACCTGTCTAGAATAAAAGAAGTATTTATGAATATTTACCAATCCAGCAAGGTCCCACGATGTGATGAGAGCCGGGCGCTGTCCTTCCCCCTCTTTCTTGTCCTTTCCTCTCCTCTTGCCCTTATGTATCAATACCCTATGTCATTTAGAGTGTAATCTGTCTGTTATCACCCAGTCGTGTTATAATGATTGTTAAAATTGTAAAGCGCTTTGTGATCTGATGGCACTTTATAAAAACCTGTTACCAAATCATCAATCAATCAATCATCGTGATTATAGTGTATGTGTGTGTGTGTGTGTGTGTGTATGTGTGTCTGTGTGTATGCATATGTGTATATTTGTATGTGTGTGTGTGTGTGTGTTTGTAGAACAGATGAAGGGTTTTAGGGGAGGAAATGTGAGGAATGAGGGTTTTAAAGGGAGGATAATCATAACCCATTTGTTACTCCGCTTCGACTCTATGCCAGTCTGCATTTAGAAGAAGTTGTCGAATATAAATATGGAAATGATAGCGATCGCTATGTGGTTTTGTAAGGATAGATAATTTCAGTTTTTATATGATAACGCCCAGAGGCAGAACTAGCGAATTATGGGCCCAGGTGCAAAAAAATATGCTTTGGCCCAGATGATATCCCAGTTAACCTGGTGATGATGGCTGTGGGCCCTTGTATCAGCATGGGCCCCGCTGCCACTGCACCTGTCGCACCAATGGTAGTTCCGCCCCTGATAACGCCAGTTTTTTGTACAAAAATGTCAGTTATCACATAGAGCCCTAAATGGGTCACTAGTTCCAGTCTAGGTGGTACCATTTTTCCTTTTGGTATAAGGTATATAGCACGGAAGAATTTATTTCTTAAATAAATGAATAAATTAAGGCATATTGGGTATTACTAATGTGATCTCAGCATTACCTCTATAGCCTTGCCAAGCCATGTTGGAGTATGTTGGAGTTTACACACAGCTATAGAGCTAGTGTTTTACCCTAATAGCCTTGGGTTTTGTACCCTGGCAGGAAGCAGGTCAGACATGGCACAATACGGCACAATATAATAGAGAGAGACTCTCTCCCCCCCGCCAACTCAAGAAACCAGGCCGCAGCGGCGCCGTCGTGCCACCAGGGGGCAGTAGCGAGCGCGGGTGGGCAGGATCAGCTGACGCAGCCCGTGGATGTGAGTGTGGTCGCGGCTGTGCCACTCTAGAGTCCAGAGCAGCAGCCCGGAGGATACCCCGAGCCCGATCCCGGACACAGCGGATACCAGGCTCTGCTGCAGCCATGCTGCCTCATCTAACGCTGTTCCTCCTGGCAGCCGGAGCGCTGGCTATAGAGGTAAAGGGATGGGGGGGAGGGCATGGCTGCTGTGCTTCATTTCTAGAGAGAGAGAGAGAGACAGAGAAGATCATGATGTAATGGCTGGATCACACCTTACTCTCCTTTGTGTGGAGACCCTGGGGATCTGCTTGTGATCTTTTATTGCAATGCAAGGGAGCTGCATGCTGCTATCTATCTATCTATCTATCTATCTATCTATCTATCTATCTATCTATCTATCCATCCCCCTTCCTTGGCATGCATCCCCCATTAGGGGGCTCCTGTGTGTGCAGGGCAGAAACTGATCATGCCTCCGCTGGTGCCCCCAACCTGCATTCTTGCAACCCCCCCTCCCCCTCCATGAATGACATTTGTCACATTTCCATTGACCCCTTGATGCCCTCCATCAGCTCTGTTCCTACCATCCCTATCTATTGTGATTCACCCATTTGTGACTCCCTGACATGACAGCTCATCAGTCTATTCCTATGGCTGGCGTGGCATGATGATTATTATCATTATTTGGGAAAGATGTGAAAGTCCCCTGCACTCCATAAAGTGAATGTGAATTTTTATATTTGCACCCTCTTGCGGGTTTGATTGCTCATCTTATGAGGGATTGGTTATATAGGATTTGCTTGTAGACCACCTGTCTCTAGAAACTCCTCTGTCTGGTTGTCTGAGACATCAAAGCGGCATATTGTGGAGGTGGCATCCCTTATGAATGCTGGCATTTGTAGACACTGGCTACTCGGGCTCATGCATTAATGATGGCACCACTGTCAGTATCTGTTGGTTTTGATGGTCTTGTCAGTGCTGGGTGGGTAGAGATGGGTAAACATGGCATGTTATGGGCTGCATAGTGATGTGGGATATGCACAGCACTGGATGGTAGGGGGAGTTTAATAATGAGGGTGCCTCTGGGTAGTCTTGCTTCGTAGGGAGCTCTTCCCCCGGGTGGGTTTTAAAGAGCCCTTTTTATAAAAGGATTTGACTGAAGGAAGATTAAGACACAGGGAAGATGGCGTCTCTGAATTGCTGCAATGAAAATCTGTGTAGAGAGCAGCCTTCTACCACTAGGTGCATATAAACCTGTTATATTCACATCCAGCCATTAGCATGCCTTAAAATCTTCTATTGAGGTTAAAAGTCCTTCAGACATCTAACTCCTGAACATCCTCTGGTAAGGGTCGGTCACTTCTCCGCTTGCTCTGTGTCAGGCAGATTAGATTTATTTGAGGCAGTTTGCAGAATAAATGCATCATCTCAGCCAGAGAAGAAATAAGAAGTAAAAAAATCTAATTTATTTGCATTTTAATCTGTGCACCATAATGTTACAAAAACACGCAGTAAAAAAATAGAGCCTGTACAACAGTAATAACTTTATTATTATTTACGTGACATACTGGAAATACCACCTGGGTTTTAAAGCTGCATAAGCACCTGCTCATTAAATATTACTAATACGTTTATTTGTCCTTAACTCGCGTATTCTGTGGCTCCTCAGTCTCTGTAATTCAGGATCATCAAATCAATCTTCTCTCCTAATTAAAAATGGCATTTAAAAAGGAAGGAACCAATCAGAAGCTCTAGTTCTGTGGCCGTGGCTTACGCATTGTGTTTCAGTTTGCGACCCCTGCCTTCGTGTCCCACAGCCGTAATTTGAGGCCTAGTACAAAACTGGCCGCTTACTTGTGTTTGTGTAACCAATCAATAATTTTTTAGGTAAATATGTTTATTTTGATTTTAGATGATTCTAGCACTGACATTTTTTGGCAAGTGGTCCGATAAAATTAGTTTAGTTTTTCTTGCCATTTATTCGGTAGAAAGTCGTGATTGCTTTTTCATAGAGCAATTTACAGTAACATGTGCTGCATATATTTATCATATATATTTATTATAACATATAGCATAAAGGTCTGTAGTAGTCTTTGCCTGTACATATAGGGCCAGATTTACTAAGCTGCAGGTTTAGAAAAATGGAGATGTTGCCCATAGCAACCAATCAGATTGCAGCTGACATTCTCTAGCTTGTAATAGGAAAGTGAGAGCTAGAATCTGATTGGTTGCTATGGGCAACATCTCCACTCTTCTAAACCAGCAGCTTAGTAAATCTGGCCCATAGAATGTTTCTATCTTAAATTAAGCTGGGAACACTGGAGGATTTTGTGTTGATGATTGCACAGATGACACAATAAAGGACAATTTGAGGTGACATCTTACCAGTGTGTGTTGTCCAATGATGCTCTAGAATTGTTAGAAGCAGCATCCGATCCTTTGATTGGATTTTTAAAATCGACTAATTTTCACAGTAGATGTTCTTCAAGCGATTTTTCTTGCACTTAATGTTATAGGCCTGGATTTGTGGGTGCACGTATTCATATGTGTAGTGAATACGGCAACATTGTGCGGGTGATCGGGACCTCAAATCTAGATTCTATCAGATCATTTTAAAGGCCGCCAGTGTGTACGCAGCATTACTCAGCTCATATACCACTGGTTATTGGTTCTGTCTAATGTGTTTTATTGACTGTTTTTCTATGGGTGAAGAAACGATGAATGTCACTCATTTTGGGAATAGTTTTCCTGGGGAATAGCTCTAATATGAGAACATACATCACAGTTGACGTCAGCTGTGTGGGATAATTCGGTTTTCTGGTCACTGTAATAAATGATCTTCCTTTAAGCTTTGTTAGTTTAACTAGAACTGAAACCCTCCTATGCTGGGAAGTATGTGAGGCAGCTAAAGAAAAAGCGGATCCTGGCGCTGTAGCGACTGTAACTAATTTGGTCGTCACCAAAATGTTGGCTGTTTCATTGCCGAAAATGATATTTAATGCAAAAAAAGTTTAATAAAAAATGTTTATATCCTTACCTTGTCCATGCTCTCCTCTGCTCTCTCCTCCACTCTACCCCCCGCTCTCTCCACCACTCTATTCACGCTCTCCTCCGCTCTCCCCCTGCTCTCTCCTCCTCTCCATCTGTGCTCTCTTTTCCGCGTTGCCCACACGCTCTCCACCAATCTCCAACCACTCTCGCCTCCGCTCTACTTGTGTGCACTTCTCCGCTCTATCTCTCTCCTCTGTACTCTGTACTCCACCGTGCCCTCCCTCTCTCCTCTGCTCTGTCCGCTCTCTCTACTGCACCATGCTGTCGCTCTCTTCTCCGCTCTGTCCGCACTCTAAATCAGTTCCCCAGCTTCACCTACTGGACTGACTGAAGAAGTGTCTGCTTGACCTTTCCAGCTTGACAGCAATCAAGATAGGGGCTCCTGGATAGCTGCTGAACATTATCAAGCAATAACTACCAGTCAAAGCTAAGTATTATTCATGTATTTTCCTTCATTCTTTATTAAATACTATAGTTGATATAGAATTGTCTTGTGTTGTCTCCGTTAACTCCTGGGGCCAGATTTACTAAGCTATGGGAAAAGGAAAAGTGGATATGTTTCCCATAGCAACCAATCAGATTCTAGCTCTCATGTTCCTATTACATAGTAGAAAATATCAGCTAGAATTTTATTGGTTGCTAAGGGCAAATCTCCACTTTTCCTTTCCCACAGCTTAGTAATTCTGGCCCCTGGTATTTAAAAACAAACCATAAAAACCTAAAACCAATAAATATAGTTTTCAAAGATCCGTTTTCACGTGGAGTTGTGTGCGTATTTTTAAATTACGTAGAATATACGCACGTAAGTGCCTTAGGTACGGACATGTGAATCGCACTTGGGGACATACGTACGGAGGGGCGGCGTAGAAATACGTACTTGAAAATTTACATGAAAGTGGGCGGGGGGAGGCATTTAAATGAACGCTTGAGGGTGCGGCAATACTGAAACGCACTGACGGAAGACATATACGCACGTAAGTACACACTTAAAGATCAGGGTGGTCTATGGAGGTGTACGTCTACGATTGCACGGCCGGGAGAAGGGAGTATGGTGGGTGTTGGTGGGTGTGGCCTTGCTACGTGCGTGCGTATAATTGCGTACTTTTATAAAACGGATCTGTGAATACGGCCCATAGTCTCTGGCCAATTCATTATATGCCTGACTGTAGTGCTATAACAAAAAGAAGTCCTGTCCTGTCCTGTCTGATCCGCTATAAAGGTGGCCCTTGTGCTGTGTACAAAAAACGTATTGGATCACAGGCCTTTATTAGCCTCCTTATGTTCCTAACGTAGCACCGTTGCAGAGATCTGCGTCCGACAGTGACTATTTTTTTAGGTTATAGCCTGCGGATGGTCTCGGCCACATTATTTACTTGCATTCGCCCCCCCCCCCCTTTTTAGCTTGCACCTGCTGCAGCGTGTAAGCAGCCCTTGACCCAGTGCAGCCTGACAGACACCACTCGGATGAGGATGAGCCATGTCCATGGGAAGCCATTGCTTGTGAGCAGCAGTCTTCCTTGCCTCTCCTTCTCTCTGCTACACGCAGGCAGACAATGAGCAGCTTATACTGTGCAGAGCTCGGATTCTACTGAAAACTGACTCTCTTTGTCCTGCAAGCTTGCCGAAGGCTTTATTAATACTGTCATTTAGGAAACAGAGCTATATTCATGCTGAGCTAAACAAATACCTCCTGTTGAAAGGACAGGCCTTCTACTGTCTCTCCTTTATGTTCCGAGGATCCCACTTTCTACCTAGATCAGCCATTTTTAAGTGGGAAATGCCATGTGCATCCGTCGGAGTTGTGACTTTCGTTGACGTCAGATTTGTTTGTTATAGCTTGTAACACTTGTCTAGTGAGGATGTATGAAGTATTGTAATACCACACTAACACTCCTTAGATTGAGAGTAGAGGACCTCAGGCTTGATGGATGCTACAAGTGTAAATCTATTCGGGTACTAAGCTAATACAGACCCTCCAACATGACCCATTCCATTAGGTACAATTTAATCCGCTCCTGAGCTTCCAACTGTCACTCACCTGGTTTAAATGAATTAAATGGTTAAAAAACTATTTGTCTCTTCAACCAAGGTGGTTACCATAGTAACTGACAGTTGGAAACTGAGGAGTAGAGTTTTTGTACCAGAAAATGTAATAGAATGGGTCATGTTGGTTCACACATGATATGGCAGCCTCCATCATCTTTTAGGCATTATTCCATAGGTTACATATGGTCAACCTGTGGCTCTAAAGATGTTGTGAAACTACCACTCCCAGCATGCTTTGTCGGGTATCCGTTATGGCTATGCTGATCAAGCATGCTGGATCTCGTAGTTTCACAACACATAGAGAGCCACAGGTTGGTCCGGCATATCTTATTAACTAGTTGGTGCAGAAAAGCCACTTCATTCATGGTCCCTATAGTTCTATAGTAATATAATATATAACACAATCTCTCACCATTAAAACATTTACATTTCTATCCACCTCTTATCACATACTGGGATGCAGCCAATCAGCAATAAGCTTACACTCATCCAGTAGAAATTAGTCTTCATAAAGCAAATGTCGGTCTGATTGCTATGGTTACTGCACCTGTGCACTAAGATACTGGATCTCGTAGTTTCACAACACATAGAGAGCCACAGGTTGGTCCGGCATATCTTAGTAACTAGTTGGTGCAGAAAAGCCACTTCATTCATGGTCCCTATATTAATAAAATATATAATACAATCTCTCACCATTTAAACATTTAAATTTCTATGCACCTCTTATCACATACTGGGATGCAGCCAATCAGCAATAAGCTTACACTCATCCAGTAGAAATTAGTCTTCATAAAGCAAATGTTGGGCTGATTGCTATGGTTACTGCACCTGTGCACTATGGGCCTGATCCAGAACAGCCCATCGGAGATAATTTACGGGTGGCTGAGACGTAAAATCGCCTATTTGTAAGTACTGCGCATGCGCACCATAGAAAATACGCTCATTTACGTAGCGTAATTGTGAACGTATGGGCCATTCACGTATTTGTCACGTAAAAGTGGAGGTTAGTATTTAAAGTGTACAGTATGGGCGTGCTAAGCGGCGTACGTTCACGTAGTCTATACGTCCGTTTGCGGGCGCACGCTGTTACGCTTAAAAAAGTTAAGGTAGGGTTTGGGAAGCGGAACTCGGTGAAATACATACATGCAAGGGGTGTGCCTAGGGGAGTGTGTAGAACATACGAGTGTGAAAATACGTTACGCGTTGAAACATATTGCACACGTAGGACCGGATCCAGACCCCCGCGTGCTTTCCGTGCGCTTTCCAGGGTCTGAAATTACGCGAGACAGAGGGGAGTGCACACCCCCTGTCACTCCCCTCTGTCGTG
>WWET01001626.1:136849-147785 GCA_011038615.1 Limnodynastes dumerilii
CCTGCCTTAACTGCGACGGGCGGATCAGCGGTCCGTACGACCGCTGATCCGCTACAGTGTGGGAGCCCCCTCCCACACTGTATACTTTACATGCTTCCCCCCGCCCGCTTTAGCGGGTGAAAGGGAAGCACAGCAAATGGGCTCGGACGGAACAAAGTCCGATTTGTTTAAACACTAGGATTACTATAGTAACAGCGTACCATCTGGAGGGCGCATGCCTGACGATCTTAAATCTGGATCCGGTCCGTAGTTCAGGATCTACCCCTATGTTCGTAAATCACCACTTGAAATTTTAAAATGTGAAAGTATCTTAATACAGGCCAGCCATTTATTTACCCCTGCTCCCCCTTTGCTAAATCTACCTAGATTGACCCGTCTGTGTTTGTCAGCACTGAGTATCTTAAAGGCTTTAGCAGATTTGTATTTTAAAGATATTTGGTTGAGTTCTGAACTTATACACCCACACAATGTATGGTGAAAGCATCAATCCCATAGATACATTTTATATTCTCTTTCTATAGCTTAATAATTATATTTTAAGCATATCCCTGTCCAAATCTTTGATTTTTTTTATTTTATTTTACAGCTTCTCAGAGGGAAGGAGTGTGTGTGGGGGGAGGGGTGTTAAGAATGTCACATTGCAGGTTGAGCTTAGAGAAGTATTTAAAATTCTGTTCTATTATGTGCCATGTGACTCTGGTTGCCATGGTAATGATGCAGAATACAATATTAATAGCAACTTAATGGAATAAAGAAAATGGTAAATTCCAGTGTTCTTACTGCCTGTCCTGTGGGTTTAAGATAAAATCAAGCATCTTTATTACACAGTTATGTAATATATGCATATTGAAATGCAAGATAACACTATATAAGGTGGCTTGGCAGCTGTTTTCTCTGTTTAAACTTAGTTGTGGGACTGCAGACTTCTACTTTTACTCAATCACTGTATTTTGTATAAAAATAGCTGTTGTGTTTTCCATAGCTGCTGTGATGGTGTGACAATTGTATAGAGATACCATTGTTTTCCTTACCCATAATCCCTTTATATCCATCCTCCCAGAGGTCTCCTGTCATTCTCTGTGATAATCCTCTCTCTCTTCAATCGCTTGGAGGCACAGCCTAATGACAGACAATATGTGTGACATCATGGGGTCCAGAGAGCGGCCAAAAACACGATGGGAACACGCGGAAGCCTTAGCTGGAATAACATACAATTATGTCCAGAGCGTGCAATATTCTGTGCTAAGAATAATTCACCACGTTGGCCTGTTTGGAAGATGCCGTAACATTAACTTCAGAAGATCTGTAGGCCTCAGAAATCTGTTACTGGGAAGGGTTAAAACCCTGTGTGCAGGAGCCGCGTGCAAGGGGTGCGGCGGCTATGGGGCCCGTAGGAGAGGGGGGAGCCGTGACAGCCACTCCCCCTGCACTGTAGGCAAGCTACAGCGCTCAGCACTCATATGTGGGGTGCAGAGCGCTGTTTTAAGCAGTCAGCATCTGACAGCTTCTATCAGGCGACTGTTCTGCCCCCCCAGTCCCGCCTGGCTCCGCACACTCCCGCCCATCCAGACTCAGGCCCCGCCTCCTTGCTATGGGGCCTAAGTTTGTCACCTTCAGCCCCTGCTCGTCTGGTTGTAATACCAGTTTGCTCACTTTACACTGACATTCCTCTATCTGACCATCGCCTTGGATCGTTCATGTTCAAGTCTTGTTATGTGTCGAGCTAGCTGCTCAGTTTCATCTGATACCTGACTACAGAAGTCATTAATTTTATTAAAAAAAATAAAAAATAAAAAAATATATATATCTTTAATTTGTGTCCACAGTGATTTCCTCTATAGTGATTTCCTCTATTTGACAGTCTATATTGCTATTGATTTATTTATCTATTTTTAATTTTACTTATAAAATTTGAATAAGAAATAGACTTTGACGTCTATAGAGTTCTCAGTTGCACAGATGTGGGACTTTTTCAAAGAGAATTCAGGGAATTTTTATTTTTTTTGGTCACGGTGGGTAAACAGAATGTTCAGAACCAACAGGTGTGTTGGCGTCTATGGTGCATCTGGCTATCGTGTTTCCTGCTGCTTTAATACACCAGTCACATAAATATTTCACTGGGTCTTTAATGTTCTATAGTTGAAATGATAATATATGTTTAGGTTTTAGTGTTTACGGGTTTGCAATAGTAACAGAAATGAACCAGAATATCCTAAACTGGGAAAACCCTGTAATACCACATATGTGATAGGAGCTGCCCCTGTATACAGGCGATATAGGGGTAATGTCCCAGCGTTCAGCACTGAGCACTAATATGTTTACCCGGTGTATTTGGTGTAATTTGCAGTGTTTTTTGCAAATGCATGGGTTCTTATGAAAACATATTAAAGTGCACCACAAGAGATTAACACTGACCCTGTGTTTTGGTTTTGGTTCTAAAATTTTGGTCGTGTTTTGGTTTTGAAAAAAAAAAAAGCTCAAATTTATTTTTTTATTTTTTATTTTTTTGGTTTTGATGTTGGATCTGGATTTCTTAAATCAAAACAAATGAAAAAAAGAATACAGGTATACAGAAATTTGCTATCCACGTTTTTTGTGTTGTAAAACCATGGGACTGGTTAAGTAAGTGCTTGAAATGAGTTACTCTTGGGCTAAACCATGTGGATTGCAGGGGAGTTATATTTCATCTGCTGCAAACAGTATTAGAGTTGAGAGGTGATGTTTGCTATCCCAAGTCTAAATAACAGTCTGGATCCAGTCCATTGTGTCGCTTCCTACAGTCCATTTTCCCAAAAAAGCATTAGATTGGGTCCAGAATCAGTGGTGATTGTGCGCAGAGCGATGCTGGACGATTGGGGAAGGTTGTAAGCCTGAGCTGTACTTTTATTATTTTAAACAGTTGTGATACCGGATGGCGGAGTGCATATTCAATTCAATTTCTTCATAGGATTTGCCGAAAGTATACCTTAAAAAAGAAAAAAGAACCTAGCTTTTAGGGTCCAATTAGCATGATCACCCCCACACACTTTATAGAGTTTAGGTGGCTGGGGGGGATGATTCCGTACACCTGGCAATCTGTTGCCAGATATTTACCCGAATTCCATAAGCAGCTTGCAGAATTTGGGTGCAGTACGGATTTTAGAACCTGGGCCAGTTTTACTGCATGATCTAGAAATTGGTACTTGCCCTGATTCCATAGTGTGTAACTGGTGAGACGGAGCCACAGACCTGCTGCACTCTCTGGGGTCTTTTAGGGTTAGGCCCTGGGGAAGGTAGGGTTAGGGTAATTAAAGGGAAGGGTTAGAATAATGGAAGGGGAGGGTTAAGGTCAGGCTGCAGGGTGTGGGAGTCTTAGGGTTAGGCTGCGGGAAGGGAAGTCATAGGGTCAGGCATCGGGGAGGGGAGTCTTATGGTTAGGCTACGGAGAGGGGAATCTTAGGGTCAGGCTGCAGGAAGGGGAGTCTTAGGGGTAAGCTATAGGGAGGGGAGCCTTAGGGTTAGGCTACGGAGAGGGGAGTCTTGGGGTGCCTACGTGCCGAATGGTAAGTATTTTTATGCCTTAATCCTTATCCTTACCATTCGGCACATAGGCTTTCGCTCACGGGAACATTGATTGCTTCTCCTCGTGGCAGGAGCAATTGATTTCCATTCAGGGGCATGAAACAGCCCTTTCAAAAATCTTCCGTTCGTACCAGCAACCCGCCCCCGTAACTGGTTGAGAACCGATGCACTATATTTGTTTCTATAGCTCATAACTGATCAACAACTGAAGACAAGCCGTTTGTTGTAGACTAGTTTATATGAAGCTTAGTGACTGTTTTATGTGAAATTATTAGGACTCGCAACATTATGGTTGACTCCTGTTTTGAAATGTTTTTTTAAAATGAGCACTTAAACATGTGACCGTCACATGGAGACAGGGATGGAACGTGACAGGATTGGGCCCCACAGCAAGGAGGCGTTGCCCAATTCTGGGTGCGCGGTGAGCAAGGCTGGGTGGAGCCATGTTGGGGGCTGGGCTGAGGGAGCCTGTCTGTGGTCTGTGTGATAGAAGCTGTCAGAGGTTGAGAGCTTAAGAAAGAGCTCAGCACTCCGTGTGTCAGTGCTGAGCGCTACAGCCACGGGCCCCGTTGCAACCGCACACCTTGTGTTTCCTATAGTTACGCGCCTGCATGTTACCTTTACATTGCTAGAGTGTCCCGTTAAGGCTTATAAATAGCACTGTGGTGCGTTTATAGTATATATTGTTGCACGTGTTTTTCCAGTTACGCGGAAAGAAAATATAATCTATTCTGAAAAATATAAATAAAAGGGAATGGTGGTTTGGTTGGTCTTCAGGGGATCTGGCAATATACAAATCTGGGCTAGAAAACCACACTTGTCATGGTATTTTGGAACACCTATATGGGATATTTGACACATTGGTGAAAATGATGAAAGTTTAAACAGGGTCTGAAGCTGCCCCTTTGAGTCCCCAGTACATACATAGGCAGACCCTATAATAAGACCCATTCCATCAATTACACAATACTCCACTCCTGAGATTCCAGCTGTCACTCACCTGGTTTTAATGAATTAACTTAGTGTTTTGTACAGGGTGGAATGGGTCATGTTGGGGGATCTGCATATGCAGTTGTTCATACTTCTGAGGGTGCGATAAGAGATCACATGCAAACATAGCCTGCCCATAGTGCACATGCTATTTCGTGTTGTGAGGCTTTAAACATGAAATTATGGCTATAATAAAATACATGTTTTTAACTGTAAATTAGCATTCTGAGTATTTTTCTTAGCTAAAGCTCCTCATAGAACAAACGATAATGCTGATATAGCGTCATAGCTCTCAACAAAATACATGAAAAACAATTGGAAGACTTAACATTGAAAGCAGAGCTCGGAGATGTGTAACTGTGGTTGTCATGAAAACAAGTAATTACTAAGCTGCATTGTCTTTAGAGTGTTGCTGCTTTACCATCAAATATGGAGACTATTTGAAACACATTGAAGTTTTTTCTCTTTATGCTGTTGTATAACTATAGCACATCTATTGTTGCAATAGTTAAGGGATAACATAGATTTGGTTGGAGCTAATTGAGAGACAATAAATGGTATGTGCTGTGGAATGGTATGTGATATGGTCTAGTTCCCAAATTAAATTAATATGTCAGTAGAATGGCGGCTGTGTCGTTGCCGAAACGCTCAGCAAATTGAAAATTGCTATTGGGAACGGGTACCTATTTTCAAGGTTAAAGGTGCATACACACTATACAGTTATGTGGCAGATTATGTGAAAGATCTGGCTGTTGGAATGAAAATGTGGTAATGGATTAGAGCCACTGACAATAACATATGCTCTCATCCATTACCAGATTTTCATTCCAACTGCCAGATCTTTCAGATAATCTGCCAGATAATTGTATAGTGTGTGTGCACTTTTAGTTTAGCGCTTAAGGGGAAGGTTAGGCTTAGGCTGCAAGACATGGAGAGTTATCGTTAGGGTTAGGTCTTAAGGGGGAAGGTTAGGGTTAGGCTGCGGGTCATAGAGGGCTAGGGTTAGGTTGCAGGATATGGAAAATTGGGTCAGGGACAGACTGTGGAAAACAGATGGCTAGTGTTAGCAACAAAAGCTCACCTGTCAAAGAAATCTTTTCGACTCTGGGAATTGCAGCACCGCCACTCTGTAAAATGGAGATTGCTGGCAAGTGCTGGCAGTCACCATTCATTTACCGTATGGTGGTATATAAAATAAACAACAAAACCACACCCATTTCTGGCATTGCTTCAGCCAATTAAAATTATGCCTGTATCTATATTTCAAACATCTTTGCCACATAACTGGTGTCTGTAATATAACTTCTAACAAAATTCTGCGAGGTAAAATTATGATTCCCCCCTCCCTTCCACCACAGATGTTCAGAATAACATTCAGGTTTAGTGTACCTGTCATCTGCACACAGTGTAGGTAGCAATTTTATGTGCGTTAAAAAAAAATTCAACATATCTGCAAAAAATGGTTTTCTGAAGTACTAAAATAATGTTTTTTTTGTCGTGTTTTGACATTTTTATGTAGCATTGCATATATTTTTGGACTGTGGACACCTGGAGATCCGAGAGGCTGAACAAATGTATTTTCCTTGGCGGTAACCTGTATTTTTGTTAAATTGCAGTGCCTTCGGTTGCTATGAATATAAGGTCACCTTGACACCTTTTCATTGTCGCTCAGATATATGCTGTTTCTTGCAATTGCAAGAGGGAAAGATTGTTACATTCAATTATTGGTTTACGCTGTTCAGCCACTCGTGTTGAATGAACACTGCAGTCTGTATTGGACGGCTACTCTGCAAATGGAAATAAAAGACTTTAATGGAAATTTTTTTTATTTTTTTGAATTTTGTCCAAACATAAATTGGTAGCAAAAAGCTGAGATATTGAACAATGCTGGATTAATTAGTAAATTATTATTATTATTGCTACTAATCCTTTATAGCAATAGCAATAGAAAGAGTAGTTTTTCCTGCATTACGGTTATAGATTGAAATGAATTTGAAAAGGACAGGATGGAGGTGCTGGCAATAGGGTCTGTGCTTAAATGTACAACAATGGGCTCCTAATTCATCGCCTCTGGTCCTGTGTCTTGAACCTTCCCATTGCCATGGTGATTGAGGAAGGACATTGTTTAACAATTCATCTACCTAAACAGTGTAGGTGTTTAGTTGTAAGAATGGTATTGTCATCGGTGGTCCCCCTGTCTGTTTCCATTAGGTCTGTCTCCATTAATAATAACCCATCTTCCACTTCCTTTGCCACAAAACATCATAATGAGCATTGTGAGCTTGTTTGCCCTCCAGAGAGGTTTTGAACATGCTATAATGTTGATTTTAGAAGAACTTGACTTGACTAGGGTTCACGGCCAGTGGCGGCATAGCTGACACCAACTCATCTAAGCTCCATAAATAAAATAGATCATAGGGGTATGGGATAAGTTAAAGGAATGACAAGGCAAAAGGCAAAAACAATGGATTTCTAATGAATAGCAGCCACAGTCTTTCAATCTCCTTCATTTCTTAGTTTTCTTTAGGCACACATAGAAAAATACAGACAAATACATTGATATGTTTTATATTGTTGTTACATGTAAATTTGCATATATTTTATTTGATGCAAACCAATGAACATTGTATTTTATTTTTTCTTTCTGGGTTTCGTTTCCTTTTAGATCTATTCCCCTTTGTAGTTTGAGTCCTGCGGATGTATTGTTTGTTATGAAGGCACAATTGCTGAGCTGGCATTTGTCGGTGTCTGTGTAATGCTGCTGTGTACATCGGGCAGTTTTTCTTGATGTCTGAGAGCCAGCCTGGTTGCTCTCTGGCCTTTGTTAATGATGCCCCAGAGATTTCAATCATTGCCTAATATAAAGATAACTGTCTTTAGCTGAGGAATGACTTAATGTGTCATCAACCTTCTGTTCACCAGTCTCAGTCCTCTTATAAAATGCCCTGGTATGTGTTTTGAGTATATTGTGCTAGGCTGCACTTTCAGTTTGGAATGTTTTGGCAGCCATCTTGGTTTGGACTTCATTTTGTTTTGAATTTCATTTCCTGATATAGTTATCCCATGTCTATTTTCGGTCATTTTGTATGCCGCAGCCCAATATTAGGTGACCTTTTAATTGGCCAGTTTACGTTGTGACTCCCTGGAAATTATTTTGTTTTTCAAACTAACCCAAATAACAAATTATGGCTAGAATAAGAGTGATTTGAATGGTTTTAATCGTCATGATATTAAATAATATTATAATCTGTACAAAAGGTAACAGAGTTCAATATATAAAAAGAGACTGAGTAAGACGAAAATTGCTCAAACTACTACTATTTATTAAAAATGTGGCCATGGTAAAGAAAACTATGGACTTAAGATGGGTACACACTGCATAAACATTGACAAAATGCAAGATATTTTAACAACATTGCCAATGACTGCCAAAGCCCTGATGAGCAAACCGATCCGTGTACAGACCCTCCAACATGATCCATTCCATTAGGTACAATATACTCTGCACCTGAGCTTCCAACTGTCACTCACCTGGTTGGTTTAAATGACTTAATTGATATTTAAAAAAAACTATTTCTCTCTTCAACAAAGGAGGTTACCATAGTAACTGACAGTTGGAAACTGAGGAGCAGAGTATTTTGTACCTAATGGAACAGGTCATGTTGGAGGGTATGCATATATACACACTGACATGATTTATAGTCAAGATCTGTGCTTTTTTTATTGTCTCGCAACTCTTTGCTGCTAATTTTTTTTAATATGTATGCCCACAATGGCAATTAAGTAGATGCATAATCATTGTGCAGAAGGTCAGGATAGCGCACAATAATGATTTGAATAGAAATCGTGGCATAGTTGATTGTTTATAATAGAACTTTCCAAAAATCAAATCAAACGATAAAGTGGCGTTTCATACTATTCTACGGCATTATTGCAGCATGTACACTGCTAAAACTAAAACTATCAATGAAAGAAAGATGAAAAATAAACATAAATGGCACAAAATTTGAAGTAATAGGCTGGTGGTTGTAGGGCATTTGTTCTAAGTCAAAAACTCCTCTCAGAGCCCTTGATTACCATTTGCCAGAATAGGGCTGGATCCAGACTTAAGTAAGTGCTTGAAATTAGTTACTCCTGGGCTAAACCATGTTGATTGTAGGGGAGTCATATTTCATCTGATGCAAACAGTATTAGAGTTGAGAGGTGAAGTTTCCTATCTCAAGTCTAAATAACAGTGTGATAGTAAAGCTGGTCATTATCTGTGTGCAGTAAGCAATTCAAAGATATACCCCTGCATGCAAAGACTACAATTAACTTGACTCCCCCAGCAATCAACATGGTTTAGCCCAGGAGTAACTAATTTCAAGCACTTACTTAAGTCTGGATCCAGTCCATAGTTCATATGGCAGAGCACTGCACACATACCCTCCAACTGTACCTATTTAGAAGGTATAGTACCTTTTTTTTAGTGGTCTGTACCGGATAAAAGGGCTCCTGTACCGGATTCTGACCCAGCAATTCCCTCCCCCCTATACCCACCTTCCAGTTCTGAAACATCTGATCACTATAGCAGAGCTGCAGGGATAGACTCTCACAGCACTGCTATAGTGACAGGACCCTCTCTGTGAGTTCTAAGCTCATATAATAAGGTGTAAAATAAAATTAGATTAAAGCCCCGCTTCTTCTCTGGTCAAGCCACACCCTTTCATGGACACGCCCCCCATGTGTACCGATTTTCCAGTAAAAAAATGTTGAAGGGTATGCTGCACAAGCTTCCAAGATGTGAGTTCAAACCCTAGATGAAAAATGATTTTTATTTTGTTTGCAGATTACACTGAACATTGTATTGTGTAGTGTACGGTACAAAGCTGCTTACCGCTTATAAGACATCCCTGTAGGTGTTTTCCTCCTATTGCTTCCCTTAACTTCCCTGCAGCTAAACATGGGGTAGACAGCAACTGAATATCAATGTTATTGTTAAAATCTAGGGCATTTCCTTGGTAATCTTTGCTTTCTCCACAATAATTAGAATGAATAATAAGATCTAAGCATTACAGTAATCATCATTTAATTTGCCCTTAGACAACGATACTTTCAGTCTGTATATGTTATTGTATGATATTATTAGCTGCTGTGTCATCATTATGGAATCCTAGCTGGGTAAATAATGACCATTTCTGGTCATGGAGAAGTATTATTATTATTAACGTTTATTATTGAAACTCTACATGAAAAATCCTTTGTTTTGCAGAAATTGGCAAGTTCTTTAAATTAGACTTTTAGGCTGACAAATAAGTGGTGACGTTTTGTTATATTTTTCATAGTGTTTCCATATTTAGCAATGAATGCGTCCTATATCCTACATATATTCATATATTCATATATTTCATATCTACCTAAGCCCCTTCCTGTAGGTCCAGCATTGTTTTGTGTTATGTTCACTACAGTAACGTTTTCCAATCCGTGCGTGCAAGCGGTATACGATCGCGAATGGCGAGTTTACATGCGCACAGAAAAGGCTTTGAATGTGGAGCTGGATTATCAGCGGAATGGGGCTCCATGCGCACAGCAAGGTGGGTGGGGGGAGGTGTATAAATCATAGAGTAAGGATTTGGTTTAAACCCTTTCGTATGACCCTCTGGATCCATTTTCAGTGGGGCTGGTGCATATATGTTAAGGTAGGGACCTGCCCTCAGAAATCCCGTGTGCGCAAGGCGAGTAATCTCCCCATGCACGCAGTTAGAATCGTGTGTCGATCGGAACTCTGCAAAGTTCTAGATTGCAACAATTGCATACGAAGTCGATGGACCAGATTCAACTCCAATTTGATCAAATCCCGAAGGGGATGCTGGCGAATTCACAGTCGCTGTCTGGGGTATTGACGGACTTCGGATACTGAGCGTCTATCTTAAATTTTCTGACACTGCCAGAAAAAGGTAGTAGTGCGGATGTGTGAAGAGGACTGTCTTATACTGCACATTGTAATAAAAGTCCCGCCCACATGTAGTTGTAACTCCGCCTCCTGTTAGACTGTGTTGTAAGTGTCATTTCTCTTAAGTCAGAATACATTCCGATTGGGTGGCATCTGCATCTGGATTTTTACATCTGCATATAACGGGAAAGTGGTTGCGACCCAAATGCACTGATAATATAGGGGTTTTGGGTCTGAAACAGTATGCGCTCACTTTTCCGAAAACAAAATACCGGTTGTACATTTCAGCTTGTATGTTTGGTCCATAAAATGTTCGGAAGTACCTCTAGGAATAGATTTGTTTTTAGCATGATCCATACTGCGATGTTCATACAATAAAACAACCCAAAGCGTTTCCCTTCCCCCAACCGCCTATCAAGCTGCACGTACGAGATTAGTTTCAATGGCCGCTCT
>WWET01001626.1:172147-182613 GCA_011038615.1 Limnodynastes dumerilii
CTCTTCCAGGGTCTTGGGTACAGTAATCTAATCTGACAAGTTCTTAAATAAAAACATAAGTCCGGATTCACAGTTGCGTAAATTTTGTGTTACGTACGTTGTTTTAGGAATTGAATTTATTTATGCTATATACGTACCATTTCTGTAAGTAGATTGCGTAAGCACGCATACGTAGTAGCTCAATTCTTAAAAAACATACGTAACCTGAAAACTACGTAACTGTGAATCCGGACCATAATCTCTACGTCCGTGGATCTCTGAGCACTTTGCAACCCGTATCCTTGTTCATTTTAATTTGGTTCCTTTGTGTCTACTTGCGCTGTTCCCCACCAGACCAGCGGTTACGTTTGATTTATTCCCCATTTCCATGGGATTGATTACTGTCGATAAGATTTTGTGCATTTTTCCCCCCAGTAGAATTTCATGTGATATATTAAGAAAGCGGCCTCGCTTTGGCTGCATCATTTTTCTATCTTTATCTATCCCCAAATGCCAATGGGTCTGTCTCCTGCGCAGTATATGAATCCCACTCCCAGGAAACAGACTTGTAAAGAGACGATGAAATTGATGTCAGTGGTAAGAGACTGTTGCTGTGCATTTACATTAATGCTGTGGGGACATTGTGCTGACAGTTGTAATTAATCATTAACTAGAACAGGGCTCGACAAATATAGGAGCCAGGCCAAAAATACAGCGGATGGATTATTCATGGGTGTGGTTTGCCGGTAGTATGGTCTGTTTTGTAATTGTTGGCAGTCTCCTTTTTTTGGCAGAGGCGGTGGTGTGACTTCTGTTGTCACAATGATTTTCTACTGACAGGTAAGTACTTCCGACCTTAGAAGCCGCGGCTTCTTAAGTGCGGTCCATATTCATTTACGCAATCTACATACCATTTTTAAAGATGGTAGAGAATGCAGAGACGGGCCATGCCGGCCTCTGTCTTTTTTTTAAGAAGAGTGGGTGGAGGGAGGGATTTAAATTAGCCGGGAGGGCGGGGAAAGGGATTACCATACGTATTTTCCTTCTTAAGAAGGTTACTTAAGGAAGCCCTATGGCACTCTTAAGTGCAATAAGGTTCCTAAAAACAGGGCTGGGGTTGGGGGGCAGATCGGATGAGTTAGGTGCGGATACTGCCCCAGCTCATTCTGACCTGTGAACACAGTCCTTCTTTTCTAGCCCTACTCTTAACCCCTCCCCTTACCCTAACTTTTCTGTTTCCTGCAGCCTAACCCTAACCTTCCCCTTCTTGAGCCTTAACTGCAACCATCCATGTCCCATATCCTAACCCTAACCTTCCCTATTTGAAGCCTAACCCTAACCTAAGCCTGACACTGTTGGGAATAAGTCAACATAGCTTTCCATTTTCCATGAGCAATTTTCTATTTGCCGAGCATGCTATCAGTGAAACAGCCGCCTTTCAGCTGGGCTGGTGTTTGCAGCAGAACACACAAGCCGCCACTCAGCTAATCCCCTGCAACGGCGCTTACTTGTACTGCTTATCCACTCAGCTGCCTTGTGTCTGACAGCTTATCATTACAACTGAGTGGCTGAGCAGGAAAAATAAGCACCGCTACAGGGGAACACCTGATTTGAGACTCTTTTGTATGTTTGTGCCTTTGAAGCATTACAAGTAAGCAATGATGAGTATGGCCAGGAAAGAGGGATGGGGGGGGTATCGGCTGAAGCTTTGCCTAGGGTGTCCGGAGACCTAGTCCTGGTCCTTGCCTATAGTAAATTGTCGCCATCATTAGTGAGTATGCGTTCTGGTGTATTGCATATAAAATATTGTGCGCGGTGGCCCTGCTCTCCCGGTGCGGCGGCCCTGCTCTCCCGGGGCGGTGATTATCCATTCAGTTGTGTTCAGATTATCATCGGGCAGATTGCAGATTGGGTTCTCATACATGCGTGAGGGATGTAGTTGCCACTGCGTTCAGCTGATTTGCCAACAGCTTAATCGACGACTGTATCAGAGCCAAAATAGTTGGAATGATTTCCTATTCCTATTGGGAACGAGTACTATGGCGAATGGCCCTTTTTCGATAGTTACCCGTGCCCAATAGCAGCTCCATTAGAGTTAGGTTGCGGGACATGGACGGGTAAGGTTAAGCTGCTAAAAGGGAAAGGTTACAGGTAGGCTGCGGCACAGGGAGGATTAGAGGAGAATTAAGGTCCCAGCATATCGCTGTTGTAATCTTCGAACATCCTCCAGGCGCTTGAATGGCGCTTTCTCGCTGGAAACTGCCTTAGCCTTTTATGATCCGGCGCAAATCTGGCAATCGAAACTGCGAATCACACCCTGTGCGGGATCGGGTAGTGTCGGGACGGTTTCATACTCTGTCTTCCGTGTGTGTCATACATCATACAAGATGAATTAAGGGTGAGACTGACACTTCCAAATTGCTGTAAAAGTCATATACTTCTAAACAAAGGCAATTGTCACTTTTTACATAAAAAATAAAATGACGGCCCTGAAGAATCCGCTCTTTTAAATGTTCATCTTTGTCTGTCACTACTTCAATTGAGCCCACATCCAGGTACTTCTGGCTAGTGGAGAACAAAATGTTCACGTTCTTTTTGGTTGAACGATTCGATTCATATATGTTTGTAAGTTCAGAATGTTCTCTTGTGAATGCTTGAAAACATGTATTATTATTATCAAATACTAATTTATCCAGAACAAATCACTTCACTATTACCTGAAAACAATAGTTTATTGTGTATTATTAGATAGAAGCAGTGCATTTCCCACAAGGCTTGCGGGGCGGTCATTCAATGGTGGGTTAAGGGCATTAATGCTATGCTATGGTATAACCGTAATCCAAAATTTGGCTTTGATGGGTGCATATACCTTCATTTGGTGGTATACATTTTAGTCTTTTTTTGGGGGGGGGAGGGGAACCCCCAGCACCCCCTACACCCAGCACCCCCTACACCCAGCACCCCCTACACCCAGCACCCCTACACCCAGCACCCAATTTCAAGAAAAGTGCTAAATAATTCTAAAAACAAACCCTAGCTAGTGCACTGGACCTGTTACCATATCTGTTTTTGCTTTAGGACTTTCCCCATTTTAAGCTGTTCCCCCATAATTCCTGTCCTGCATTTTTTCTCAGTAAAATTCTTCTGACATCTCCATTATTTATAGAAGGGTTCCTGACAAGGCACAAACACACAATGGGTTTCAAAGATAACCTTCAGTTAGGATAATAGTTTTTTTTTTTTACATGGAAATTGCTGCTATAAATTTTAAAAAAATATCAAATTTCACAGTTTAATTACATTTATACAAGCTACATAAACCACAAAGCGACCTTTAATTCACAGTGTGGGTGGTTTACTTTGTATAATCAACCAGTTGTCCAATCAGACCAGTGCTTCCAACTACAGACGCTTCTGAATACATTGGCACCACTTGTCTAATATAATGATGTATAACATACAACAGTTCAGAGGGTGTCTTTGTGGATATATTTGTTCTAACACTAAACACGTGCTACCTGATTCACTCAAGAATGAATTGAGGAACGTTCTTAAATATATGCAGGGACTGGATCCATAACAGCGAATCACAGATAGTAGAGAATCAAGTTGACCACACCCCCAGCTTCGGGACTGCTAAGTACGTGTGGTTTTCTTGGTGCGTATATTTAAGTGCGGATATTTTTCTATACTGTGAATCAAATGTAGGTTGTTTGGTTTTTAAAGTTAATCACCGATCAGTACCTAAACGCAATTGATTAAAACCACAAAATCTATTTGTGTTATTGTCTAAACCAGTGGTTCCCAAACCTTGTCCTTAAGGCTCCCCAACAGTACATGTTTTCCAGATCTCCTTGCTGGAGCACAGGTGTGTTCATTATTGACTGTTTAAAAAATCAACAGGTGCTATAATTATATACCTTGTTCTGTAGGGAGATCTGGAAAACATGCACTGTTGGGGAGCCTTGAGGACTGGTATGGGAACCTATGATTTATACACTTGCACACATTTCATATATTTGTGAATATGTTTGCAAGTAAATATATATTTTCTTAAAATGCATCTAGGAACAAAAGCTATGATTCAATCTAGCTCAACAAAGTAATAAAAAAATAAAATGTATACACTGTTGTGTAAAGTAAATATACAATTATGGCCAGTGAGTTTAATAGTTTGATGTTAAAAATTATAAATCCAATTTATATTTTATCCCTCACTAGTGACACAGCACAACCCATTTTTATCACAGAACACTTTCAAAATGTGTCATGTGAGGTCAGGGATATTTCTTAACTACAAACAGACAGAATCAAGCAGTGCAAAAAATGCTTCTTACAAAATTCAACTAAACTGGTAAGTATTTAAATATACCAGCTTTTGCCATTATACTCCTTCCCCCTTCACATTACATCACTCCCTCTTACATTATTTTTACCAACACTATAACTAATATATTTCCATGATTTATAGCTTCAAGTATTTTCACAAGATCCATTTTGTGGTATGATGTATCATATACTGTGTAAAATATAATGTTATAGAAAATCATATTTTAACATTAAAAGTCCCTTTCTTATGAAATCCTTTATTTTAAAAAAGTTAATTTTTTACAAAAATAAAAAATAAAATATTAATATATTGTGATCAAACATGTATTATAAAATGTATAGTGGCATTAAAGTTTATAAACATTATTGCAAGACTCATAGGCTAGTTAATAACCATGCAGAGATCAACTTAAGAATGGTAGGGGGCATTCTTATCTTTGTCTGTGCGTATGTTAGTTTCCGCAAGCCCTTCTTAACTGTAAATCATTCCTAAGTCTCCTGGAACGCCCATACTGTACATTAGTAGCCGAGTGCTGCTCATTTGCATTAAGGGCCATAATCAATTAGAATAGACGGGAAAAAATTGGAGCTGAGCTTTTTCCCGTCTATTATGGTAGCTGATTTTTATGCACACCTCTATGAGGCGCGCACAAAAAATCTTTGCCGAAAAACACACGCCATTAGCTTCGCACCTGCGTTATTCGCGGGTGCAATGCTAATTGAATCTGGCCCTAAGAGTCTTGCCCCTCTAGCCATGCATGCAGATGTCATTCCGTTCCGAAGCATGAATCATTACGTAGGTGTTCTTGTCTGTGAAGAACTCGACCATGGCTTCTGTGTGTAGTTTTCAGTTCTGGGCATGCTCAGTTTACCCGTTCTTAAAAATATGCACAGAGATTCTGTTCTTTCTTAAGCTGGCCATACTCTAGACGATTATTGGCCCGATCTCCCAATTATCGGGTGATCGGGCAAATAATCGCTCTAGTATATGGTACAGATACATTTTTGAAACGTTAAATAAACACACCAGAAACGCACTGTGCGATTATTTGATCTTTCAGCATGTTTGTTTTAAATCAGGAGAAAGCTCCCGATATTTTAAGGGAGCCAATCAGCAAGCTGAATGGGCCATACATTGGGACGATTATCGATCCCGATAATCCTAGCAGAAGACGGGGAGCAAGGGCTAGTACTATGCTGCTCTGATAGCTTTGATACCATCAAAGCTGTCAGAGCAGCATAGTACATAGATATACAGCAGCAAGGAGTAGTACAGAGATGAGCCGAAGCGGCACTTCACACAGCGCGTCTTCGGCTGATCTCTGTCTTCTCTGCATTCTGCAATCGCCGCTGCTGTATATCTATGTACTATTCTGCTCTGACAGCTGTAAAGTATACCTTCAGAGCTGTCAGAGCAGCTTTGTACATAGATATAAAGCAGCAGCAACATAGAGCGCTGCCCCCTCCCCTCTTTTTCTAGGATTATCGGTCCCAGCAGAGGAGGTGTATGGTGCCGATAACAGGACATTTCCCTGGCCGAAAATCGTCCCGTTTATTGTCTCATCCCCTGCTGGGACTGATAATTGTCCTAGTGTATGCACAGCTCTAGTGCTGAATCAGCTCTGTGATTATGATCATGCAGATAAATGAGTGTAAAAGTTTACTAAAACTTCATTAGCACAATCACCAAATTGATATCTCAGCAACATTTTATGGCTTGTCGGTGTGGTTGTGAGTTACGAATTGGTTCCTGATTGCCACAGATGGAGTCTGCTGCTGTGTAAAGCAGATGGAGTTAGATAATGACATTATGCTTTATTTCTTTCCGTATTGTTATTTAATAATGTAGAAGAGCTGTGATTTTTATTTGATTTTTGGCCGGCTTAAGAGAATGATCAGCGGAGCTTCCAATAAAATCTTGTACCCGGTGACCACACTGTTATTTATCTTTTACCATGAAGAGATTCTAAGGAAAACATCTATTAGTCTACTTACTTTATAGTAGAGTAAAGCTGGCTACGCACTAGAGCAGGGGTCCACCGGTGGTACTGGGCAAGGTTTTAAGCAGCTAACTACCATGGGCCTGATGCACCCATGAGAAGCTTGTGCTTCTTAAGTGCGTAATAGGTCATTTACGCAATCTACGTACCAATTCGGTGCGTAGATGGCGCACAGAGTATTTTCAGTAGAAAGAGGTGGCGTAATACCGCCTCGGGGTGTGCTTAGGTAGAAGTAGGAGGGGTGAGGGCTTTAGATTAGCCGGGGAGGGAAGGCAGTGAGAGGCAATATCCGTACAGACATTGCACGGTAATATAAGGTAGCCTTGGGCCTGATCCAGACCTACGGCCGCCGTCGCTAGGACGGCGGGCGTAAGCGTAAGATCGGCTAAGTTAGGGTAGCATTCAGCCGGCCTAAGGAAGGGGCCATACGCCCGCACAGGGGGAGTGTCGGGGAAAGTGAACGCCGGTACGCTGTGCTTTAGTAAGCACAGCGCATCGGCGTAGGTCTGAATCAGGCCCCTTATGTCACTGATAAGTACCATAGGGTACCTAAAAACGCGGGGCTGGAAAAGTGAGTTAGTTGTGGTTCTGTCCGCACCTAACTCACCCGGATCTGTGAATACGGTTCAATATTAGTATTTTAACCAGGGGCAATGCTAGATGTCAAAAGGGCATATTTAATAAAATATTTAAAGGTAATGGGCCGTATGCAGAATTTTCCGATATTTGTTACTGCGCATGTGCAGTAATTTTGTAACGCCATCTATGTTTCTTTTTGCAATGTAGATTGCGTATGCTGTAACAAATATCGGAAATCTCCGGGCACATATACTATGCACCCGGAGCTCTGCATACAGCCCAATATGGGGAAAATGTACCTCAAAATCATTACAAACATAGGTAATATTTAAAATGTAAAAAATGTAAATCTATGTAAATGGGGATGTGTCTACATAATATGCTAAGCCGTACTTGACCTGATTCCATGGTAGGTAACAGGTACACCCCACAAAAAAAGTTAAGATCCGCTTCACTAGAGCGATGAACTGTCCCAGCAGGAGGTGACCGATAAACGGGATGATTTTTCCTTAGGGAAAGGTACCATTATCTGCTGGGAGATATAATCAAGGCTGAAGAGGGAGGGGCTGCAGAGATTGACAGAAGGCTCTTGCAGCTGGTTGGCTACATGGGCTTCCTGTCAGTCGTTGCAATGTTTGGCTGCACAGGCCTCCTGTCAATCATGGAAGGAGGCCCGTGCAACTAACTAATTGTTTGGCTGTGGTGACTTTAGTCAATAGTGTTGGAAACTTCCACCTATTGGCCTGAGTTTCCCTGTCTCTCTGACTCCATCATTCCCGGCAAATATAGCGGTAATATAGTAATGGAAGCCCTGGATCTCTTGCAGAATGCTGAGCTGTTATTACTGTATTACCACCATACTCGATTATAATTATGGAGTGAGATAGATGGGCAAACTCCGGCCAAGAATTGGAGATACAGGGTCCAATAATCAAATCAAAGCTACATACTACACGGAATCGGGAGCTTGCTGCGGATAATAGTTTGGAGAGACAAATGATAAAATTATAGAGTTTCTGAACCCATTATTGGGCGTTTTGGGAAGACCGTCCTGCCCACACACTAGAGTGATAATTGGCCCATTCACCTGATAATTGCACGATTGGACCAATAACTGCTCTGGTGTGTGGCCAGTTGACTGATTATACAGTTAATATTGTTACACAATGGACTGTCTTTGTCTTGCTTGGCGCAGTACCCGGCTGAGTCACTGCAGATTTTGTCCTCACACTTTGGAAATTGCTGGCGATTATCTCTATTTAACATATTTAACCTAAAAACGCTTCTCCTTCCACCTCTCACATTCCATCATTTAGCCTTTATAGCCTCAGCTAAGTCCCATTAACCTTCTGCCCTCCCGTTCCCTTCCATCGCTTAGTTTAAATGAAATCATCTTAAACACTACAATCCAATCATAGAATCACAAGATATAACACGCAGCATGACTGAAGATATTCTTGCATTGAGGATCAACGTACATAAAGGCATTTTCATGTTTATATGTATGATAAACAGTACAACCAGAAACCACTTTCTACTATGTCCTGTATCCGTGTCTGGGTCTATAGCAGCAGATGATCCCATAATGTTGGATGTATGATTGCTGAAATAGTTTTAACAGTTTTAATGATGTTTTGGGGGTAGTTCCATGCCAGAAGTTATATGTTGTACAAGGTAATGCCTTAAAAAAAAAAAAAAAAAGTTTCTTATCTTGTCTATCTCTACCGCTCCTGCTCCAGCTCTCTCCTCCCCTCTGTGTTCCTGTTCCTTCTCCTGGTTCTCTCCTCCCCTCTGTGTCTCCGTTCCTGCTTCTGGCTCTCTCCTCCCCTCTGTGTTCTGCTCCTTTTCCTGGTTCTCTTCTCCCCTCTGTGTCTCCATTCCGGGGTAGATGACAGATGTTACGCAACAGATCTCTTAGCGTGCCAAGCTAATGCTCTGGATATGTAAGTGTTCAGAACACCGTACATGAGAGGGGAGCAGCACAGGAATGAATTTCCCTCTCACATACAGACTTACAGACCAGGGGCCTGAGCTAGACTTAAGACCGTTTTATGTACGCAAGTGTGCCTAAGTTACGCGCTACAGGGGATAATGGACTCCCCCTGGCGCTCCCATCGCACGCACGTAACCTAACTGACTTATGTGTTCAGAACTCTGCTAACTTTTTTTTGCGTATCACTGGTCGCACGTAATGCCTAACCCGGCTCATACTGTACGATTTAAATGCCTCCCTCCGCCCACAATGCGTATATTCGACTTGCGTAGGGATGTCACATCCTATCATATGGAGTTATGTACAAGCTACGTATAACCACAGTTACGATGAGTTACATCTGCTGCGCGCATGCACAGTGCGTTCCCACAGCCAGATTTATGCGTGCTGCGTGTGTAAATCGACTGTCATTATTGAGTCTGGATCAGGTCCTGTTTACTTAACCTGTTCCCATTATCTGCAACCAGTTCTCCGCATTGGAAACCAGTTGCTGCTATCAGTATCCTGTGCTCAGTAACTGCATTAAGTACCCAGGTCCTTGCCTAGTGTCTTACTCCAACCTGCGGTATGGCTCACCTGCAGGACTAGAGCAGCATATTCCATACCCACCTTCAGGGTCCCTGGTGAACACCTCTATCCAGTTAACCTCTGTGCCTCCCATTAGGTCGCGTTGGCGAGTAGCACTGCTTCCATTTCTCGCGCAGGATCGGGATTGCGTCTGTGTATTTTTCTGTTACTCGCCTCACTCCACCTCTCAATGCTGTTTTTTCCTGCAATGTCTTCTTTTGCTACGTCATTAATTTATGACATATATGCAAAGAAAGCGACAGGAACTTATACTTTCTCTTTGTTGGCAATATGTAATCAAGGATAAATAGCAAGCTTAATTTTGCATTAATGGAAGCCTTTGTGAGAAACTCTGTGAAACTAATCTCCTTAAAAGCCCTTATTACAATTGCTACATTAGCGTTCGGTTCAGGCACATTTCTGATTGCCAAAAAACACTCCCCAGAAGGAATTAAGCACATTTAGAAGGAAAGTGGGGTTCCTTCACAAAGAACAAAGTGCTGTTTTTATTTTCCAAAGAACTTGAACGTTCGCATATATTTTACATTTGCAGACAGCAAGATCTGAAGCTAACTATAGATGGCCAAATATTTGCCTGTCATCTAAGCTGTGCACCAGAAGACCCCAACTCCTGTCCAGTTTATTGCCTGCAATCCAACTTATTCTGGTCCTTGGATGAAGCCTTTGCATCGTTTAAACTAGGTTCCGTTAGAGCATTGGTCCAAATTCAGACCTCTGTGCGTTTCCTGTAAGCATAGAGATTTGGTAGTCCGCACGGAAGAGGGGAGTGAAATCCCCTGTCTCTCCTACGGAGTTAGCAGCAGCCATGACCTTATGCTGATTCGCATGGAACTGTAAAACCCAGCCCACGCGGCAAAGTTTACGTGTTCCTCCCCTGCCCCGTCAAACAGATCTCCTAGTGCATGCAATGAAGTTTCGTACACCAGAAGATCCCTATTGTAACATATGGCACACACATGCACAGATGTGTAGAGTTTGTATGTTCTCCCCATGTCTGC
>WWET01001626.1:203856-223720 GCA_011038615.1 Limnodynastes dumerilii
GGCCTCGTGAGCTACCAACGGTCCATGTCTTCCAGGTCTCCTTGTTGGTGTGTTCATTACTGATTGATAAATTCAAAAAGATCTACAGTTGGTAATGATTATCTCACCTCTGACTATCTGAGGAGACCTGGAAAACATGAACCGTTGGTAGCTCACGAGGCCCGAGCTTGGCCACCTCTGACCTAGCCCTTATTAATTTATATATTTATTTATTTATATATTTGTTCATTAACAGGGTTTTATATAGTGCCAGCAGATTACGTAGCGCTTTACAATTTCAACAAATATTATAACAAGACTGGGTGGTAAAAGACAGACTGGGTAGGTAAGAGGGCACTGCTGCAAGCTTGCACTCTATAGCATACCCTCTAACATGACCCATTCCATTATGTACAAAATACTCAGTTTCCAACTGTCAGTTACTATGGTAACCACTTTTTTTTTTTTTTTTTTTTTTAAAGGAAATGCATCACATGTTTTTCCTCTATTTGATTAAAAGAGAGAAAAAAGTCAATTCATTTAAACCAGGTGGGTGACAGTTGGAAGCTCAGGAGCAGATTTCTTTGTAACTAATGGAATGGGTCTTAATGGAGGGTCAGTCTATAAACTGTTTGGGCTAGATTTACTACACTTTTCAAAAGGAAAAATGGAAATGTTTCCCATAGCAGCCAATCAGATTCTATCTTAGATTTTGCTGTTAACGTACCAGAGAATGATAGCTAGTATCTAAATGGTTGCTGTGGGCAACATCCCCAGTTTTCCTTTTATGCAGTTTAGTAGATCTAGCCCTATGACTCTATCTCTCTGGACTGGATTATTGAAATAATACAAATGAAGAATGTTACAGATAAAAATAGTTTTTCCCTAGACTTTAATTGACACAAAAGATAAAAACAGGCAGGCGTACCAGAGAACGTGGAATCAGACTTGGCCCATTCGTAAGAGGATATGGGGTGCTCAGCTTTGACATCCTCTTCTGCATTTTTAATGAAAGTGCAGCCAGTCATGAAAATTAGCTCACCAAGAGCTGTAGGTATCTTGGCTTCTACTAATAATGCTGAGAAATGGGAGAGATTACAGGACATAGATGTTCATTCAGTTTATGAAGAAAAAGGTAATTCCAAGTAGATCTGGTTCAGACACTCCATTAGGTTCAATTTAAACTGCTCCTGAGCTTCCAACTGTCACTCACCTGATTTAAATAAATTAACTAATAATTTAAAAACTATTTGCCTCTTCAACAAAGGTGGTTACCATAGTAACTGATAGTTGGAAACTGAGGAGCAGAGTGTTTTGTACCTAATGGAATGGGTCATGTTGGAGGGTATGCTGGTTTTTTAATATTCAATATTTAGCAGAAAAAATGTTCCTACTTTGATTGCTACTGTTCTGTCTGTAGCTATCTTTTAGGCAACACAGGTATTTCTATGGGATTTCTATGGGATTATTTCAAAGTTAAGAAGGCAATCAGTATATATTGTCCACGCATGAAATGGAAATGTGTTTAATCCTGTAAGGTAATTTGGTGGTTGTATACCTGGGTATTCTAAACAACTACCCATTGCAATCTTATAGATGTCTAATCAAGCCAACAAAAATGCAATCAGTGCAATTTATTTCTGATTCTATACAGCTCGGTTGGAATCTTTCACCAGTTGGGCACATGTACAGAAGACCTTATTGGCTCAATCCTGTCACAAAATGTGTACATTGGTGACAGGTTTTTATTTGGGATTTTTATTTGGGATTCGCTGGCCATTATCCTCCATTGCGGCCTGTTCTCTGCTAAATCCACGGTCTTTCCTGTTTCCTGGCTGGCCTGAACTCCATAGGTGTGCACATTGTTTGGTTCATGGGTGCGGCCATATTGGAAGCAGTCAGGTGACTGCTCTGGTCCAACATTGCTCTCCTTGGATTCCACATGACTCTCAATCAGTCTATGGACTCTGAGCGCTCACTATTTAAATCACTAGCACAGGTCCACCTGTGCCAGTGCAACAAGTACTTTGTATCACGTTCCTGGTTCCCTAAGTCTCCTAGTGTGCACCCGGCTCTCCTATTCTGCCTCTCTGATTATCATAGTGACCATCTGCAATGTGTACAGTTCTCTGCACAACAAGCTCCAGCAAGTTTCTTCTGCTGTGTGTACAGTTCCCACTCCAGGACTTCATGTTATTTATCCTCTGCTGCACAGTGTGTGCAGTTCTCTTCTCAGTGACTCTGTACTACAGGCTTCAGTGGTACACCCACCATCGCAGTACCCACTGCTTAGTACTAATCATCTCCACAGTATCCGCTATTGATGATATAACCATCATCACTGTCATCACTGCTCTAATCTAATCTACTCTAATCACCATTGCAGACTGTCTACAGTTTTCCTTGTGGCATTCTCCTCAGTGTGCCTCCGCTAAGGTTACTAGTGATTCCCTGTGTTCCTGGTGACCTCCTTCCTAGTATACTTCCCTGTGTGTCGCTGGTTCTTCTCTCCTCGTGATTCTGCACGTGAATCTGTCAATGAGCAAGCCCTACATCAAAACCCCACGCTTCCTGTATGCTACCGACAAACCCTGAGTCAGATCCCAGAATCCCTGAGTCCGTGACAAATCCAGATTTAAATGAGTTTGACTAAGGATTTTATACAGATGGTAGTCTTTGACCAACAGATGTTATTTGCAATATAATACAAGAAATCAACACCAGTAGTGATTATTCAAATAAATAGTTTGTTTGGTGAACACATTGAAGTAACCAATCTACATTTCACCTGCCTAATTCTAAGACTCCCCTCCTTGCAGCCCAACCCTAAGACTCCCCTCCCTGCAGCCCAACCCTAAGACTCCCCTCCCTGCAGCCTAACCCTAAGACTCTCCTCCCTGCAGCCTAACTCTAAGACTCCCCTCCCTGCAGCCCAACCCTAAGACTTCCCTCCCTGCAGCCCAACCCTAAGACTCCCCTCCCCGCAGATTACCCTAAGACTACCCTCTCCCCCCAGCCCTTATCCTAATGCTCACCCTAACCCTCCCTTTATTCTAATGTATACTCTATCCCCTACCCGCAGCCTAGCCCTCCCGGCAGCCTAACGCTAAAACTCCCCTTCCTGCAGCCTAACCCTAAGCCTAAGCCTCCCGCAGCCTAACCCCAAGATTCCCCTCCCTGTAGCCTAACCCCAAGATTCCCCTCCCAGTAGCCTAACCCTAAGACTCCCCTCCCTGCAGTCTAACCCCAAGATTCCCCTCCCTGTAGCCTAACCCTAAAATTCCCCACAGAGTCCTACTCACTTGTCTGGTCAGTGCAACGGGTCAGCGACCACATTTTTGAATGAATGAGTAAGTTTTCTGAGTGGAATACTTACCCACTCATAAAAAATGTTTCAAAATAGTGCCGGGGACAGACGAAAATTAGGTTTCATCTGTCTCGATTTAGAAAAACTATGGAGACTACATCCACAAAACCATGAGGTCAGTATAATAAATCTCAAAACTCTTAGCAGATGGAATGCCCTCAGTCTATTCTACTATTGTGTTGGATGATGCACATTTGAAACCGGAATTATGATCTTTGAATTGCTGACCATGTTGCTTATCATCTGTTCTTGACAAGACTCTTAAATCTGAAAACAATTGAAATGGATTCAGCGTTTGAGGAAGATAAGAGGAGAACAGGAGGATATTTACACCTACAATATACACCTAGGTAGAACCATGACTAATTGAAGGGGAGGCAAAATCCATCTATTGCCAGCAGTATTAGAGATGAGAGGTGATATTTCCTAGCACGTCTAAATAACAGTTTAAAGTAAAGCCAGTCAGTAAATATGTATTAAAAGCAAACGATTGTCCCTGCATCCAAAGAATAATATGATTTGACTCCCCTAAAATTTAACATGGTTTTGTGGAGATTTCCACCTGTTTTCCTCTTATTTTCGAACTCTGGATGTAGTCCATTTTCATTTAAATGTAGTCGTCCTCTCATCTAACTTTGGTTTCAATGTATTCCATGTCAACTTAAATGGTGATGGTAGGACGTATTCAGAAATCCGTTTCCCGATCGGACCGCAATTATACGGCCGGTGCATGCCAAACGCCCTCACACGCATGACACTCCCCTCTCTCGGCCATGCTGTTGGTTACTGAATACGGCCCGGTAGGATTACCTTAAATTTCAAAGTTATAATAACATTCATTGAAGCAAATAGCTCCATATAATGACGGGTTTGGTGTGAAATGTCGACTGTTAAAATGTTAACACATCAAAATGTAGGCAAGTTAAAATGTCGACAGTTGAGTATTATTTTCGGATTTGTTTAAGATCTGTAAACTTAAAGTAATGCAGACTGTAAAAAACTTCAGAAATGTAATATTATTATTAATAATGTTTATTTATAAGGCGCCACACGCTATATAAAGGCAGTAGTTACATACACAACACAATTAGCAGACAGGGTACAAATAAGTTAAAATAAATAAGGATTGCAATACAAGTAAAATGCAAATATAATATACAGTACAAAAATAGCAGAACAATATGTATGGAACATAGAGATGCAGGATGTGTGTGTAGGAGCAGATGAATAAGCAGATAGATAGACAGTAGAGAGAGAAGGTGGTAATTAATGAGGACAAGGTAGAGGGGTGATGACAGGAGCGAGGAGGCCCTGTTAATAAGAGCTAATTGCTACGTGGGAGAGTGTGAACAAACAAACAGGAGATGCAGGGATGAATATTGGCAGGACAGGTAAGCTTAGGTGGAGGAAGGGTAGGCTAGCCTGAAAAAGTGGGTATTGAGGGAGCATTTTGGAAGACTGGATGGTGCTGGATTGCCAGGTTGTGGTAGGTTGTTCCAGTGCAGAGGGGCAGCCTGGGAGAAGTCTTGGATGAAATATATATGTGATATATACATAATACTAACATAATACTCAACTGTCAACAATTTGATATGTCAACATAACAACCGGCAAGTCTAATGATGTGACATCTGTTGTCTCTGTTCTCAACACTAGAACCATTAATAGTATTCTATACCATATCATGATATCAGAAATGGTCCCTACTGGGGTCTATTGATCAGTTCCTACTGAAAATCACTTGAAATGCAAATATCACGCTACTAATCTTAATGGAAATCTGGCTTGCCTGTCGAAATGCAGGGATTTGTTTTACCTTCTGATTTTTTGTAAATACTCTTAGAAGTCGCCCACACACAGGTGTTAATTGGCTTTGGAAGAGAATCATCAATAATCACTTGAGCCAGAGCGGAATATGGACTGTTGGCTGAATGCTTGAATTATTCTAATCCATATATCTCACTGCAGTGATTCTTGTAGACGCTGGTCACCCTTCGTCTGTTTTCTGTATAATTTCTACTTCTGCTTAATTAAAGCAGCAGCATCTATTTATTGTATTTGACTGACTGAGCTTCTACTAAAACCGGAATCACAGTAGTTAGCTTCTTATTTGACAACAGCCGTGCACAAGTTTTGGTTCCACAAAATGGTGGTTGCTCAAATCAATTTATAGGTTAATATGGGCAAGTGCATCAAAGGCCGGGGGGTAATCTGCACTGAAGCCAAGTAAAGATAATACCCCAGTAACACTGCCATCAAACAGTAACTAACTGTATTATTCTGTCTGTAAACGAAAATGCAGAAATGTTGGATACACACATTTGCAAATAAATGATAAGCCACCAGCCACAGTCAAGGCCTTTCTGCTGGGTGTGGGTTGGCGGTGAGAGCAGCCCTTTTGCAACAGGACCGTTTTCTACCAGCCATTTCTGATATCTCTCCGCAGTCGATTGCTCCCCAACCCTTATTCTAATCCTCACCATTTCCCACCCACGTCATCACCCTATTCCCTTTGCCACAGCCTGACCCTAACCTTCCCTTTCTATGGTAGTTCCTCTCCTTGTAGCCTAACCCTAAGACTCCCTTCCCCGCAGCCTAACCCTAAGACTCCACTCCCCGCAGCCTAACCCTAAAACTTTTCTCCCCACAGCAAAACCCTAAGACTCCCATCAATGCAGCCTAACCCTAAGACTGCACTCCCTGCAGCCTAACCCTAAGACTCTCCTCCCTGTAGCCTAACCCTAAGACTCCCCTCTCTGCAGCCTAACCGTAAAGATCTATGCACACTACATATTTTTATTTAACGATAATCGTTTAAACCACCCTATGAAGTACCTGATCATACCTGATCGTTGCAAAGTACACAAAATAGTTTTATCACATCTTTTAAAAAGTTTAATTTAAACAATCAAGCCATTCAAAAATGTAGGCTCAACCGAAAGTCGTTTAGTATTGTGTATGCAGCCTGATTGGTGATTAAAGTGATCTATAATGTCGCCCATCGTTTAAAAATATGTAGTGTGTGTGGGGCTTTATATCGGAAAGCCAATAAATGGGTAAGTTGACAAAAAAATTAATTCGGCATACTTACCCATTCATTATGAAAACTTTCTAATTAGGCAGATTTTTTGAACCCCTTCCTGCTTTGGTGATCCTAACTAACAGTGACTAACTAACTAACCTATATTGGGTCATATATCATTGCTTTTAAACTGAGAGCTAACTCACCTTAGGAGGCACCCCCTAAATCCTCCAAAATACCTTCAGAGGAACACTCCCCCCCCCACCCCCTCAGCTGCTGATCCCTCAAATGCTCCAAAACAGACTTACACAAAATGGTGGCTTCTCAAATCAATTTATAGATGAATACAGACCGATGCATGAAAAGCTGGGGTGATCTGCTTGACCAGAAACAAAGACAAGAAAATGCAATACCGCCATTAACCAGTAACTAACAGTACCATCCTATCCATCCACCAGCCTCTATTACGGCTTTTCTTCTGCGTTGCACCTATCTCTAAACACTGCTGGCCCGATTTACTAAGCTGCGGGTTTGGAAAAGGGGAGATGTTGCCCATAGCAACCAATCAGATTCTAGCTCTCACTTTCCTATTACATACTAGAGAATGACAGCTAGAATCTGATGAGTTGCTATGGGCAACATCTCCACTTTTCCAAACCCGCAGCTTATTAAATCTGGCCCTGAGTGTGACCGTTCAAAGGAGGGAATGATTGGGGGATAGGGTTGACATGGACTGTAGAGGGAGGATACCCCCTTACAGCCTCTAAGCATGAGAGATGGCTTCTACAAACTCTGTTATAATTCTCTTTTTTTCCTAGCTGATGTGCTCTTATTTACAGGTTGGTCTATTTACAGCCATTATCTTCTCCTTTAAATTTATTATAAGCCCTACAGCCATCACAGACTCTTAGCATTTATAATGTGTGTTGGGTTTTGCAGGCTTCATGCAATGCTTCACAAGATGCTTGATAGAGATGGAAGCTCAGGCGATGCCCCTGGCTGAATTTATGTTACTAAACCATCTGTTTTCCACTATGATCTTACAGTATAAATATACTTTGGATATCTCCTGCTTGGTGTGGGTCCCCATTGCGAAGGCCCTATTTCAATAGGGCCGCTCTCTGGGTCAGTTCGAAGAGGCAAAGCAATTGATCCCCGAAGCACTGAACACAGTGCTTTGAATGGTAAGTACCCTCAACCCGTTCCCTAAGCCTTACCCTAGCCCTCCCTTTTCTTCTACCCTAACCCTCCCTTCCCCGCAGTCTGACCCCAACACTCCCTTTTCCGCAGCCTAACCTTCCTTTCCCCGCAGCCTGATCCTAACCCTAACCCTTCCCTACCACTGCTCTAACCCTAACCCTCCCTTCCCCAGAACCTAACTCTAACCTGCCCCTAACTCTAAAAGTCCCCAGAGTGGTTACTCACCTCTCCTGTGGCAGGTCCGGCGGTGCTTCCGAAAATTAATGGGTGATTATGCCGATCTGCCTTCTCATCCATTCAGAAAAAGAAATCTAAAATGGCTGCCATTCAAAATAGAGACAGCCAAAAAGGAGCTTTCCGCTATCTCTGCTTTGGAAAGCCACCTATCATAGCGGGCACTCCCACCGTCTCCTGCACATGTGGACAGTCGCACAGCAATTGGTGAATTATCTAATCAGTAGATCTGGTGTCTACGGCTGGGTAGACACCGGGGCTTTCAGTAACGATAGCTATGGACCGGATCTGCAAGTAAGAAGGTTAGCCCACTAACGCATGCAAGGTGCGGAAGTGGACTGTATGGAGGAGAGAGAGCATGCGTCCTCTAGATGTCCCGCTAGTATTACGATAGTAAGTCCTTTCGTGCGGGACTAAGCTCCATATGATGGGATTTAATAAGAAAGAGACTGTGCTTCCTCTCTGCCCGCCAAGGTGGGAGGAGGCAAGCATTTAAATTGCTCACTAGGATTGTGATGACCTATTTACGAGCGGATCAGCGGTGGGACAGACCGCTGATCTATTCGTGACATGGCAGCATCACACATTTTACGTACGAGAGAGGGGAGTGACAGAGGGAGTTCATTCCCCTCTTCCGTGCGGACTGAAAGATTCATGCACAAGCAGAAAGCGTGCTGGGAGGATCCTGGGTCGGGGCCATATTCACAGATCCGATTTTGCTACTTTTTACGTGCGTATTTTTAGGTACGGTTGAACTGCACATGCGTAGTAACCTTTATTACTCAATCTAGAATCCAGTCCTTTACGCCCGGATTTCTGAATGGGACTTTGTGACATATGTACAGAGGGGCGTGGTTGAATTCCGTGCGTGCATATTTTAGTGAAAGTGGGGGAGAGGCATTTAAATGGACTAATATGGGCACGGTTAGTCATATACGCACGTACGGAAGGAAAATACGCATGTAGCTACACACGTAGAGTTAAGGTTGCCCTATGGACACGTAAGTCACCCAAAAAACGTCCGTGTAAGGTGTGTGTCATGGGTGTTGCCACGTACGTGCGTATTTTTTCGTACCTTATACACACGCATTTGTGAATACGACCCTATGTCTTGGGTCGAAGTCCCGATCAGCTGGCGTTGTCTTCATACACATTAGCCTAGCACGGATAGTGGTCCTGAGTAACCTCCGCCACTATTCCTCCCCGCCAGCGTCTAATACACTAATATAATATAGCAGGGGGCTGCTGTTCTGAAAGTGATGAATGTCCGCTAAAAAGTTTATTACAGCGCTCAGTATTGAGCGTCGTTTATAAACAGCTAAACAGCCTGAGTCTGTGCATGAGCAGGTCAGGCCCATCCACCAAGGTGATCAAGCGATGTCTAGTGCTTTTCAATGACCACTGCAGAGTACACACTTCATAGGGCCAGATTCAATTAGCTTCGCAGCAGCGTATTTAGCGGTGCAAAGCTAATTCTGCAAAAAATATCTGGGTGATTTTTTTGCGCACCCCATAGAGGTGCGCATAAAAATTTGCCTATTTTTCATACCATATCTGATGGAAAAAGCGCAGCGTGTACTTTTTCCAGTCATCGCGGCTAATTGAATCTGGCCCTTAGAGTCTGGGAATAGCCCAACAAAGTAACTATTGAAATGACATAATAAGCCCTTTCCAGAGAGCTGTTAGTCAGAACCATCTTGCCTGTCATTTGCATATGGGAACCACTGTCAGAAATAGAAGAGGAAATTAGAGAAATAAAACATGCAATTGCATCACTTTTATTTTTGCACACTATTAAAAGAGAAAGGCCCAATCCTCAGCTGTCGTGTCAAAATGACATTTCCTCTAAGATGAATTTGTATTCTTTTTTTCTTTTCTTCCCTATATACGTGACAGAGTCAAGAAATGAAGTAACATTAATAAAGGTTCTAAAATTGCTGCAGCAGTTTCCTCATTTTGGTGTCAATTAAAGCAGCTTTCAGTCTCTGTACTTCACAAGGCAGAAAACATAAAAATAAAAAATTCACTGAAAAAATAACGATATGATACCAGACATTATTTTTTACATTCGTAATGTTTATGAAAGTGGGAAAACACGCACATGCTTTACCTATGACAGTTCAATAAGAACAATTCCTGTCTGCTGGTGCAACCTTTCAGGTTTTTGTGTTACACAAATAAGAACTGGGCTGGATTCAGAATGAATAAAATCAGATGACTTAGGTACGCTACATATGTATGCCAGACGCTACATATGTATGCCAGCTCTGAATATGGTGGTGTAGTTGCCGAACTGGCTGGCCCTATTTATACCAGCTGAATGGCATCTAAAATTGGCTATTGGGAACCTATTTTCCTGTTCCCAATAACTACAGGCTGTGACAGGCATATTAGGGTTAGGCTACATAGAAACATAGAGAGTGACGGCAAGATAAGAACCACGTTGCCCATCCAGGCTGCAGCGGGATAGGCTTTAAGGGGACGGTTAAGCTGCAGAGCATGTAGCGTTAGGCTGCAGGGCATTGAGGGTTAGGGTCATGGCGGTGTAAGGGGGAAGAGTAGGGTTAGGTAGAGGGAAACTGAGGGTTAGGTTGCGGGGCATTGTCAGTTAGGACTAGGCTGCAGGGCATGGAAGGTTAGGGTTAGGCTGCGTGGCATGGAGGCTTAGGGCTGTGTATCAGTAACGGAAAGTGAGGGTTAGGAAAGGGTTAAGGGTAAGATTGGCTAAAAACACTCACCTTTCAGCAGATGACTCTTTGCAACTTCTACAATGGACACCTCTGGCAATTGCCCGCAGTCTGCATTCAGCTGTAGTATGGGGTTCTTTTGCTGGTACCAGCCATGTACATGTACAGTACCTAGAATTCTACATTGGAATGCAGCCTCCATACGGGGGACAGACCCACTCACCATGAGTACGAGATGCATATGGTGAGTGGGCTTAGCTAAGCCCTTACATACAATTCATTATTCTGCAAGCACAGAGATGTGTGCCCAATACTTCAGGTAGGGATCTGAAATCAATTCCATATGCTAGAGTGCGGAGGGTAATGCACGGTTTAAGCACTTAAATCTGGTTCAGGTCCTCTGTGTGCCTGCATCACCTCTCTCCACAGGTGAAACATGATGGCTTACTAAGTAAACACTGTAAAGCTGCTATCATATCCCTCTTCTCCCTTCTCTGCTCCAAGCTATACATGTTTAGTTCCTCTAGTCTCTCTTTGGACCAGATTTACTAAGCTGTGGGAAAGGAAAAGTGAAGATGTTGCCCATGGCAACCAATGAGATTCTAGCTGACATTTTTTTGGTATGTTATGGGAAAGTGAGATCTAGGATCTGATTGGTTGCTATGGGTAACATCTCCACTTTTCCTTTCCCGCAGCTTAGTAAATTAGGCCCTTTGTATGTTGTGTTACACATTCATTGCACCGTTTTAGCTGCCCTTCTTTGCACAGTCTCTCATATATTTATGTCCTTTCCTATGGAATGATGGTAATTACAGATAAAAGGCCTGTGGTGAGCTCTAATTGATGTCTCCATATCGTACATCCATGTTGCTGTCTTTTCAGCACTCTCCAGTTGCATCATTTAAAACAAAGTCACGCAGTACGGATTGAACGGTATAATGGGATTTCTGCCCCGGGGTAGGCTGAAGAAACAGGTCTTTTTTCTTATTTTTCTTCAGGGTTGCATAGAAATAAATTTAGCCTAATTGCTTAGTGCACCCACCTACCCCTTTCCACATACACACACATATCCTCCGAGCCGTGGGCGTTCCAAAGCCACGTCTTAAATTTTATATATGCTTATGGCCTCCTTTCAAATGGTGACAGTTGTTATATAACCCAAGTGAAGTGGCTTTTATATTCTATAGACGCCGTCTCTTTATTTTTTTGTTAAGCGACAACCTCTTCCATCTTGATACAGTGAAAGGAACGATAAATCTTACTGTTTGTAAAGCAGATCTACTGATGCCCTTAACACCAGTTTATACAAAAAAAGTCTAAAAATAAAGGAATTTAAAAACAAATTAGCATTCTGGTTGTGGGAGTAGACGTGTTTAGTCTGAAATGATAGATAACAGAGGATAACTTACTCTCAGCTGGCTGGCCAACATTGAATACAGATGTAGAATATTTCAAATGTGGATAATTGTTTAAAACATTTTATTAACAACATATAAAAAGGGAGTCCAATTGTATTTTCCTGGCAGATGATGGGTTAAATGACCTAGCCCTTAGGTCATTTATGCAGCATGGGTTCTGTTTTCCGTTGCAATTAGCCATTTTCGGTTGCCTTACAAAAATAACCCTGCGAGTCGCTATAGGAACCGACGATTCCGAAGATATTGAAGCTACAGGTTAGTGCAGGCGAGGGGATGTATTGTAGGAGGCTAGTTTTAGGGTTAGGCTATGGGGAGGGAATGGAGCCTTGAAAGGGAGTTTTAGGGTTAAGCTGCAGGGAAGGGAGACTTAGGCTTAGGCTGTGGATAAGAGGAGTCTAAGGGTTATGCTGCAGGGAAAGGAGTCTAAGGTTTAGGCTGCGGGGAAGGGAGACTTAGGGTTAAACTAATGAGAAGGGAGACTTAGGGTTAGGCTGCGGGGAAGGGAGACTTAGGGTTAGGCTGTGGGTAAGTGGAGTCTAAGGGTTAAGCTGCAGGGAAAGGAATCTAAGGGTTAGGCTGATGGGAAGGGAGACTTAGTGTTAGGCTGCAGGGAAGAGGAGTCTAAGGGTTAGGATGTGGGGAAAGGAGTCTTAGGGTTAGGCTGCGGGGAAGGGAGACTCAGGGTTAGGCTGTAAGGAAGGGTGGGTTAGTATAATGGAAGGGGAGGGTTAGTGTAAGAATTAGTATAAGGGTTGATGTAGGGGAAATCGAGAGCGTCGCTTACCTGTCTGTGGCGGGGCAGGAAGTCTCTTACTAGATCCATCTTCAGGAATGGGGTCTCAAAAACTGCCCCCTTCTAAATAGGGACATTCTCAGTGGGGACTCAAACCCATACAGCATCTCGGTGTATGTTACTACATTTGGTCCTCTACATTTTTATTACCTTCTTCCCCTTGTAGTAGAGTTTTGTTAATATACAGAGCCGCTCTGCTTCTAACACTGCATTAGATTTTCTTCCAAACCTGGCTAATTGTGACAAGTTTATTCGTACCCTTTTGATATCTGGGGACACCCAGCCGCTAGAAAGCTTTGTACACTTCCCTTGTGAAAAGAACAAGGAGAGGAACCAGTTCTTCCTTTGGACATTCAGCTTGGGGTAAAATTATCCTTTAAAAGGCGCAGTAATTTGGAGCAAGCACTGTCAGCGTTTGACATAGCTTGTGCTTAGTAACGTTTCCCCAATACGTCTGTTCTCTATATCGTGCTAATTAACAGTCTGTAATTTATGTTTTTGAAGAGCTGCCGAAAATCAGAATGAATTAATTTCATACAATTTAGTAACATAGTGTACGTGTAATCATCAAAGAACTACACTCGTTTCCCACAGCGATTCAAACCCAAGGTCACTTTTTTTTGTATTAGCCGTTCACACTGACAGCGGTGACCCGGGATTACCCGGGTAACCGCTGTGCAGTGGAGCCGCGGGACCCGGTTTTCTCCGCAAACCCCTTCTTTTTAGCCGGGTCTAAGACCTAGAGGCTAGAGAGAGCCGGGGTTCGTGTTCAGATTGCCAGAAAAAAACGGGGTTTTCATGAAACCCAGCTATTTCATGAAAACCCCGGCTTTGAGCTGGTAATCTGAATGGGTATTAGTCAGCAGCCAATTAACCTATCATCATGGTTTTTTTTTGTGGGGGAGGAAACTGGAGCACCCAGAGGAAACCCACACAGACATGGGAAGAACATACAAATAGCACACATAGTCCGGGAATCGAACTTGAAGGCACATATGAAAAGATGTCCCTGGCAATGAATACGGGCATGGTTACCTTTATTTGCATGTGTCAGTTTTAAACCTCAAAATAAGATTTAAAGATTCCATCATGGTCCCTCCACGGTCTGGAGACCATTTTACAGACAAATCTTTCCCCAGTTTTACGAGGGAAATCCCAAATGCTTATGCAGTTTCTGACTGTGGGTCCCCGGAAATAATGGACGATAGGGCCAGTTTCTAACTGACTGAGGTTTCGATTGCTTAAGCCTCGATGAGCCATACCAATCAATCCACGGAGCACCGAACACAGGTAAGCCTGAAAACTACCCCAAACCTTCCCCTAATTCTAACCCTAACCCTCCCTTTCCATTACCCTAACCCTCCCTTCAGTGGCGGGCTGGGCAGGGGGACAGGGGGGCATATGCCCCCCGGGCCGCACTGCCGTTAATTGTTTAGGGCCCCACGGTCTGTCGCTGACCATGCGGCTGGATCCTTTTAAACATGCTCTCTTGGCCGCAGTGGCCTCCCTTCCCCTTAGCCTGACCCTAACCCTCCCTTCCCCTCAGCCTGACCTTAACCCACCATCTCCCGCAGCCTGACCCTAACCCTCCCTCTCCCGCAGCCTGGCCCTAACCCTCCCTTCCCCTCAGCCTGACCCTAACCCACCATCTCCCGCAGTCTGACCCTAACCCTCCCTTCCCCGCAGCCTGACCCTAACCCTGGAGAGGTTACTCACCTTTCCCGTGGTGCGGGTCCTGCGGCGGCGGCGGTGTTTCCGAAAAGGAATGGGTGAGTAAGCCTATCGGTCTACTCACCCATTCTGAATTTTTTTTTTTCGTAACTAAAGGGGTATTCTAAATAGGGACATCTGAAAAGGAAGTTTTGGATGCCCCTATTTCGTAAATCCCTCCTTCTATGTGGGGACTGCAACCGCTGTATATCAAATGGCAAAATTTGTTTTCCTTTTCCTCTTTAAATACGATGTATCGTCTAGAGACTGCTTATCACATCAGTGCGTTTTATAAAGTGACATAACTCATAAAATCTGTTGAAGCGAAAATGGTTTGCGGCAAGCCAGCCATCATGTGTACAACCGTGTTGGCTAAATATTCCCCCCCCAATCTGCACTTTCAAGTATTGCCATAAGCCATAGCATAATCCTCGTCATTCTTCTTTTTATCTATTTTACATGTATATGATGTGTTTTTTTCTGACCTGATGCTGGGTCCAATGAAAATCTATTTAAACATTCGCTAAGACAGGTTATGTGTAACACATTTTTACACCAGAGGCCAGTTGGTCTTTTACGAAGCTAAAAATATTCGCTATCACTTGACTGCTCGGTCTGTGTACACTAGAGAAATCCTGCAGTGAGAGACGCTCGCTGGGAAACTGGGGCAGCACCGCAGTTAAATATAGCAATGTTTTATTTAGGAAAAAAAAACAGCTGAACATGCATAATTGACAGCTCTGGGGGCACACAAAATATCTTTCAGCAATTCATGATTAAGGAAAAGCAGGGTATCCTCTGCCACAGCACAAAATATTTATTAGCATGAAGAAACGCCATGGCGAAGCCAAACAGCATCTAAATAAAACAGGAGCTGAAAATAAACCTAAAAAAAAAATCCCGGTTACAGAATTAGGACTGTATAAACTGCGTCGGCGCACATTTAACCCAGACGTTTCCTAAACTTTATTCTCACATATTTCAGTTTTTTCTTTATTTAGCTGGTTAAATGTTTTTTCAGAATCCTAGGTAAATACAGATAGCCAAAAATTAGCTTTTTGAGATATTTTTTCCAGCACATTCCTCTCCCTCTCTCTCTCTCTCTCACTCTCTCTTCCTCTCTTTCTCTTCCCTTCATCTGTCCCTCATTCTTCCTCTTCCTCTCTCTCTCTCCCATTCATCTGTCCTTCATTCTTCCTCTCTCTTTCTCTCCCCTTCATCTATCCCTGATTCTTCCTCTCTCTTCCCTTCATCTGTCCTTCATTCTTCCTCTTCCTCTCTCTCTCTCCCATTCATCTGTCCTTCATTCTTCCTCTCTCTTTCTCTCCCCTTCATCTATCCCTGATTCTTCCTCTCTCTTCCCTTCATCTGTCCTTCATTCTTCCTCTTCCTCTCTCTCTCTCCCATTCATCTGTCCTTCATTCTTCCTCTCTCTTTCTCTCCCCTTCATCTATCCCTGATTCTTCCTCTCTCTTCCCTTCATCTGTCCTTCATTCTTCCTCTTCCTCTCTCTCTCTCCCATTCATCTGTCCTTCATTCTTCCTCTCTCTTTCTCTCCCCTTCATCTATCCCTGATTCTTCCTCTCTCTTCCCTTCATCTGTCCTTCATTCTTCCTCTTCCTCTCTCTCTCTCCCATTCATCTGTCCTTCATTCTTCCTCTCTCTTTCTCTCCCCTTCATCTATCCCTGATTCTTCCTCTCTCTTCCCTTCATCTGTCCTTCATTCTTCCTCTTCCTCTCTCTCTCTCCCATTCATCTGTCCTTCATTCTTCCTCTCTCTTTCTCTCCCCTTCATCTATCCCTGATTCTTCCTCTCTCTTCCCTTCATCTGTCCTTCATTCTTCCTCTTCCTCTCTCTCTCTCCCATTCATCTGTCCTTCATTCTTCCTCTCTCTTTCTCTCCCCTTCATCTATCCCTGATTCTTCCTCTCTCTTCCCTTCATCTGTCCTTCATTCTTCCTCTTCCTCTCTCTCTCTCCCATTCATCTGTCCTTCATTCTTCCTCTCTCTTTCTCTCCCCTTCATCTATCCCTGATTCTTCCTCTCTCTTCCCTTCATCTGTCCTTCATTCTTCCTCTTCCTCTCTCTCTCTCCCATTCATCTGTCCTTCATTCTTCCTCTCTCTTTCTCTCCCCTTCATCTATCCCTGATTCTTCCTCTCTCTTCCCTTCATCTGTCCTTCATTCTTCCTCTTCCTCTCTCTCTCTCCCATTCATCTGTCCTTCCTCACTCTCTCTCTCTCTCTCCCCCTCACTCCCCGATTCCCTCTCATGCTCTCCCCCATTCCCTCTCCCTCTCTCACTCCCTCATTCCCTCTTTCTCACTCCCTTATTCCCTCTCCCTATTTCTCACTCCCCCATTTCCTTTCACTCTCTCCCCCATTCCCTCTCACTCTCTCCCATTCCCTCTAACACTCTCCTCCATTCCCTCTCACTCTCTCCTCCATTCCTTCACAGTCCAAAAATATGCTGGTAGATTAATTGGCTTAGTGTGTAGCTCCAGTGGGGCAGGGACTGATACGAATGTTACACTTTCTCTGTAAAGCGATACTCTGATGGCGCTATATGAAAACCTGTTAATAATAATAACATTCGGCACATTAGCAGCTGCATTGGCTGATATTTGCTCTTTATTCGGGATATGGTCCATTGTAAAGAAAGTAATCAAGTGGAAGGAACGTTGTTACCAAGTCGCTTGTATTTTGCTGCTCAGGAACTTGCATATTTTCACATTTCAGTAATATATTAGATATATAGATTTATGGAAGATATATATCTTAGAATGTATGTCTGTAACGTTAAGAAAATATAAATAACTTACAGGCTTGTTGGTTACGGCTGTTCCTTTAAACTTATTACTAAATGGTTGCTGTCATCTGATGTGATTTAAGGACATTTTTATTTATTTATTATTTAGAGACAATATATATTTAGCATAATATTTCTAATGTCCAAATGCAGCTTTGTTTCCTTGGAAACCTGGAAATAAATTATGTCATTTTTCCAGGATAACTGTTTACTGATTTTTGTACTAAAAGGGTTTAAGTGCCTATTGTAGTGTTTATGGACCGGATCCAGTCCTCCGCGGAGCATCGTGCGCAGTGGCAGAGGAGGTCAGGAGCTGGATCAATGCTGTATGCAGAATTCCAATCCCCTCACAATGACGGTCTTGCGGTACCAGGAACCTAACTTAAATTCTGTAATGGTGACGGTGCACAAGTCTCAATTAATTTACAGTTAACAAAGCTCCCACCTTGCGCACATATAATGCTCTCTGCCAGTAACACTTCAAGTACAAAAGTCTAAATCTGGAGGGTCCAGATCCATTTTCCGCTTCTTGGAATTGCTGTATATTGTACCTGTGTACTACATCCACTATTTCATCATCAACCACAGACTGCCCTGCGATCCGTGAACACAGGTCTGTAAGGCTGCACGAAAGAGCGGACCTTAACGTCTCTGCAGGGATCTGTGTCCTTCCAAACGCAGATCCATCATAGTTGCCGACTCTCCCGGAATGACCAGGAGACTCCCGAAATTCGGACAGTTCTCCCAGTTTCCCAGGAGAGCTGACAAATCTCCCGCAAGGGACATGAGGCTTGTGCTTTCCATGAAACCATGGCCTCAAGTCCTGCTGCCCTGCCTGGTAAACTAGTGTTGTTAGGGATAGGACGTCATCAAGCCCCACCCCCATCCCTACGAAACCCCGAAAGGGGTGATTGATCGTCAAGGGGCGGGACTTAATGACAAAATTTGCATAAATCGCGTTGTTAAGCCCCACTTCTTGCATGTATCAATGGCTTCCCACCGGGATCTCCCGGAGGGAAGCTTATAGAAGTCTGCAACCCTGAAATCCATGCAACACTGCCTACTGCCGCGCCTCCCCTTAATTTGCATGCCTGTCTCTGCCCCCTTGTGAAGATTAGGCATGTGTATTTGGTGTAATGCCACCCCCAGTATGGATCTAATATCCGAACGCTAGGGGATCCTTAACGGAGCAACTGCCGCATTCTGGAAGACTTATGCAAGCCACTAACGTTACTAATTCAGGATCACTCTCTGTAAGAGCTATAGAACTCGTGTTGCATTCTTTGTCAGGGTGACAGACGCGGAAAATGACAGCTTTATAAGTATGGCTAAAAAGCAATTTGTTCCTCGAACCCAAGACTTGTCATTCTTCATAGTGTCCAGACCCGGAGATCTACGGCCTGCCGCTAAAAAAAGTTTCTTGTGTCAAGGAAGTCTGTCTTTGTGTGTGTGATATTTATGAGGTCTCGGTGGAGATTGATTATTTTACTGACTCTTGCTGTCTGCCAGGAGACTGGGAAATGTGTTTTCAATTATATAGGTTAAGTTTTAGTAACTTTGCAGTGATTGAAATCAGATAAGAGGATGTTTCTAAGCTGCCATTTGTTGCAAATGGCTTTTGTGTAAGGAATACCTATAGCCTGCTACACGGTCATTAATGCACAGTATTTGTGATGGTTTAAGCAGCAATCCTTTAAAACATAGATAGAATACAAATTAGGGTCCGGATTCTCAGTTACGTAGCTTTCATGTTATGTACATTGTTTCAGAGAATTGAGCTACTACGAATGCGGTCTAAAGACTGCGCTTACGCAATCTACATACAGAGATGGTACGTAGATAGTATAAATAAGCTACGACACGTGCGTAGTAGCTCAATTCTTAAAATAATGTACGTAAGACGAAAACGACGTAACTCTTAATCCGGACCTAGATCCACACACCTTACAAGCTTTTATTTCTACAGGCTTACAGAGCACTATTTTTATTTTTATACCCTCTGTCTGTTTTCCTTTTACTTTCGTTCTCCTTTTAGCTAAATAATCCTAATAATCCTTTCTTTTCTTCAGTGTGACACTTGAGTGACTGTAAATATTCATGTTTCAGCTGAGAGTCTTCCTGGGCATTCTTACAAACCCTTGACATATTTTTCTGATGACTTTCTTTTCTGTATGGAACATTACGACTGCTGTCACAGTACATAACTGTCCAGAGCAGTAGTGGGTCTATAATATAAAATTGCTTCAGTAAAAATATAACCTGAACGCAGTGGTGTCTAGATCCATTATCATGTCATTAATACCCTAAGTTCATATGGTGCCATATCATTGCAGTCCCCGCTGCGATGGGCTGCTTTTAGAAATCGAGATAGCTGAAAGTTCCTTTTCGGCCGTCTTTGTTTTGAATAGGCAGCCTTTTTAGAATTAAGAATGGGTATACTCACCCATTCATTTTCGCCACACCCGGCGCTAACCGTTCCGGAGAGGTGAGTAACCTCTCTGGGGACTTTTAGTGTTAGGGAGTGGTGAGGGTTAGACTCTTAGGAAGGGAGGGTTAGGGATAGGGCCATCGAAGGGGAGGGGGGGGGTCTTAGGGTCAGGCTAGGGAGAAGGGAGGGTTAGGGTCAGGCTAGGGAGGAGGGAGGGGT
>WWET01001626.1:233339-262718 GCA_011038615.1 Limnodynastes dumerilii
TCTATCTTATATCTATCTATCTATCTCATATCTATCTATCTATCTATCTATCTATCTATCTATCTCATATCTATCTATCTATCTCATATCAATTTTCTATCTATCTATCTATCTATCTATCTATCTATCTATCTATCTATCTATCTATCTATCTCATATCTATTATCTATCTATCTCATATCAATTTTCTATATATCTCATATCTATCTATCTATCTATCTATCTATCTATCTATCTATCTATCTATCTATCTATCTATCTATCTATCTATCTGTTTGTGATGTAGAAGTGACTCTCTGCTTTATACGGCATTAACAAGAAACATTCTTATATATTCTTATATATTTAAAGTTCTAAAATATTTGCGCAGCATATCCCGCATGTCTGATCGTTGTCTTTGTTCGTTCTTCTCCAGGTCTACCCAGAATTACAGATAACCAATGTGGTGGAAGCCAACCAACCCGTCACCATCCAGAACTGGTGCAAGCGAGGCCGCAAGCAGTGCAAGAGCCACACTCACATTGTGGTCCCATACAGGTGTCTAGGTGAGTCGCGAGGCTGTTGCTTATTGAGATGCATTATTGAGGTGAATCCTGCCAAATCAATGCACTCCAGCCCAGCCAGCACGTTCTGCCTTCATGTATTAGAAAAGAGCAGATCGGAATCATTTTGCCATGATTACCTATACACCACTCTCAATCATGCTCACGAGTCGCCCCAGCTAGACACACTCCTATAGACAAAGCCTTAACTTGAAATATTAGCAATAGGGGCAAAGGAAAAATGGTGCCCCTGACCCTGAATTCCAAGCCAATTTAACCATAAATATTATTTTTCTGGTGCCCCTTTAAGATTTGCGCCCTGTTCGGTCGCACACCCCTAGTTACGGCCTTGCCTATAGAGGCCAAGATGTGATCAAAGACTGACAGTTTTCTAAGACAACATGGCTTCAGCATTGCAGACAGAAATGAAAAGTACCCCTTGGTCTCTTGTTAATCAGCTGCAGTGTCACCTACTTTATCTTTTCTATAAAGATGAAGATATCGGCGGATCTCCTGTCTACAGACTTCACCATAATACTGAAAATATTTATTCACTGACCATTCATTGAGAAATAGTTCTCCTGGCAGTACTAATAACACCCATGGGAGGGGCTATGGACAGGACACACCTCTTTGATGTACTGGACACACCCCTTTTGTGGTACAGGACACACCCATTTGGTGCTATCGCAGTTTTTCTGATATTCAGATGCTGATTTGCAAAAGTTGGCAATCATCATAATATATGTACTTTATTTATTAACAGGTTTCAGATTAAATAGAATATTTCACATTCACATCAGTCCCAGCCTCATTGGAGGTACATTTTAAGTTCCCTAACACAGACATGCACACACACAGATACAGACATAAGGGTTAAATTATTCTGCAGCCAGTTAATCTACCAGCATGTTTTTGGAGTGTGGGAGGAAACCGAAACACCTGGAGGAAACCCACCCAGACACTGGGAGAACATAAAAACTACACAGATAAGGCCTAGCTGGGAATCGAACTCATGACCTGCTGTGAAACACAAATGCTACTTATAAAGCCCCCATATATATGCTGAGTGTATGAAAATGCAGCCTTTAAGGTTAATTAATTGATATTTAGATCAGCCCCTAAAGTAGCCGCAACCGTTCTGTGAATTTATACAGTCACATCTATTATGTCAGAACATGCCACTATTGTACACACACAGGAAAGTGCTGTATGAGAATATATCTGACTATTTACATATTCCAAAAAATAAAACTTTTAATGGCTCTGTGACCTATGAGAGGCCCTTCTGAGGAACATTGCAAACGTTAACGGGACGCCTGTTTTATGTCGGTTTTACAGTACCCGGCTCAGAATATTACCGGCAGCATGAAATCTGTTTCTTTTATTATATGTCACAATGATTTATCACCGCTGTCTCCGTTTTATGACACCTTACAAAATATCCTAATATAATGTGTGATTTATGCTGTGAAATTATTAAGATTCATCGATACCATTACTATCCCAGTATCCCGGCTGGGTGCCCGTAATTATTTTTACAATAATGCTTTTTTATACGCAGTAAAAGTTTGGGTCTAAAAATAATGATTGTAATAAAGTCGTATGCTAATGTCTTATTAGTTACTTTTAGGGGAGAACGGTTTTGTAAAAAAAAACAAATTAATTAATAATTATATCACTTTCTTTTCCATAATATAAACAAGGCAGCTATGGTCACCATGAACAATTATTCAGAAAACTAAAGATGATGGTTTTGGATGTTTTGCTATTTTTATTTTTAGCATTTTGCAAATAACAACAACTTTAGTGTCTACAAAACCATCTACTAGTCTCTGTATTGGTTCCTTTGCTATATGCGTGCATCCGTTGCGAGTCCTCGCTGCGATGGCTGTCATTACGAAATAGAGACAGCCGAGAGTTGCTTTTTGGCTGTCTCTATTTCGAATGGCAGTCCTGTAGAATTTTTTTTATGAATGGGTGAGTATGCATACTCACCTATTCACTTTCGGAAGCGCCTCCACCGGATCAACGGAGAGGTGAGTAACCATCTCCGGTGACTTAGGGTTAGGAGGAGGGGAAGGGGGAGACTTAGGGTTAGGCTGCTGGGGGGGTGGGGCTTATGGTTAGGTTGCAGTGGGAAGGGGGAGACTTAGGGTTAGGCTGCGGGGGGAAGGAGATTTAGGGTTAGAGTGTGGGTTGAGGATAGCATAATTACTTACCTTTGGAAGCACACTGTTTTCGGTGCTCCGGGGATCGATTGCTATGCCTCATCAAGGCATAAGCAATCGCTATCCCAGCCAGTTCGGAACTGGCTGGGAACGAAAGACCCCATCGAAATAGGCCCTTTCGCAATGGGGACCCACACTCTGTTCTGGCCAATCTTTGCTGTTACTCCCTGACATCATCATATACAAAGCCATGTCCTGCTACTGGACGAGAGGCCTGGGGGTGTAGGCCCCGGTTCAAACACCCCAGGGGGTGGTACTGGTGTAGGATTTGGTTATTCTTTGATAAGTTTCCCGACTGGCTGTTTCCGACCAACAAATCTCATTTTCCCAGTCTGCATAGCTGACATGTCCCTCGGTCAAGTTAAACCTTTTTGTGCTGTCTGCCAAATGCAGGCAGGAGCTGGTGTATCTGCAGGTTAAGGATCGGTGTCTTGCTCCGAACGTCTGGCTGATGGGCCAATAATAACTCGCAGCCCCGTCACATGAATGAGATCTGCCACAAGTCCCTTCTTTTTTTGGATAGTTATTTTTTTTTTCCAAGGTCACATTGCTCTGAAGTCTGCGAGGTGTTAGATATGCGAGAAGAAAAGGCAAAGGCTTTTAGATTTACATAGCCTGTCTGGGTAATTCATTACAGACAATGGTAAAGAATAGAGAGCTAAGCAGTATAGAGCTTCCTTACAATGCTGTGGACGTTGTGAAAGTGGAAATCATTCGCTCACTTCTTAGATGTGTACTGCAATGGTGTAGATCCGGCCCATTGGATTGTTAACTTTTTTTTTTCGTGACCCATTCCATTAGTGATAGAATAGTCTGCTCCTGAGTTTCCAAATGTCAGCTGCCACGGTAACCACCTGTGTTAAAGAGGAAAATATCAATTCATTCATTAAAACCGAGCAGATTACTGTGTATGTAATGGAAGACGTCAATTTGGGGGTCTGTGCTCTACAGTGGTTGGACAATGAATTAGGAATTTAGCTTCATGATGATAGAATCAAAGAGTTATTTTAGAATCACATTGTCCCGGATTCACACCCCCGGACGTATTTCACATACGTCCGTAAATTACCGAGAATAGCTACTACACATGCGTAGTAACTATTTTACGTAATATACGTATCGGTTCGTTATGGAGATTGCATATATGCGGCCTTAAAGACCGCATATATGCAATCAACGTAACGAACCAATACGTAGATTACATAAAATAGTTACTATGCGTTTAGTAAAAAAAAAAAGAAAACTAACCAAATCTGGCGCTAGGAATAGACTTATAGATTCCCCTTAAACTTAAAGATAAAAGGGGGATTTTAGTTATCCACTAAACGCTTCTGGAAATAGGGTTGGTAAAGCCCTAGCTAAACAATATCAAAAAAAGAAAAAGAAGTAACCAGCGCTGTCGAGTGGGACCACAATATAGAACAATAATATAAATCTATATACCCTATATACAACCTTCCAAATAGAGTCAAACTAATATAAAAAACACAAATAATTTTATTAATAAATCTGGTACCAGATGAGCACACACAGTTTTCATAAAAATACAAACTGTGTGTGTTTACCTGGTGCCAGATTTATTAATAAAATTATTTGTGTTTTTTATATTAGTTTGACTCTATTTGGAAGGTTGTATATAGGGTATATAGATTTATATTATTGTTATATATTGTGATCCCACTCGACAGCGCTGGATGCTTCTTTTTCTTTTTTGATATAGTTACTATGCATTCTCGGTAATTTACGGACGTGTGTGAATCCGAGCCATTGAGAGCATACCGCGCTGAATAAAATCTGTTTTCAAACCAAGGCTGGCCAACCAAGTACTAACAGAGGTATATACTAACTCAATGCATACACAAGCTGTTAAATAAAAATAAAATTTAAATAAAGTATTGCCATTATTTTGACAAAAATTCCTAATTCACTGTGATCCACTTTATTTTTACCATGTTCAAAGCAAAAACTTTAAACAAAAACATTAAGGGTTGTATTGTAGGGAGCGTCTGAAGAGGAAAATCAGTGCTGTTGTCCATACCAACCAATCATTTAGATATCTGAGGGAATTGTTGTACTGATCTAATTTCAATATCACATGGCTTTTTTTTTTATGTTTTATTATTTTTATTATTATATTTTTTTTTTGGGTGTTGTGCCGTTATAGTGTTGTAGGCGTCATAAGCAAAAAAAAATAAAAAAAAATCTGTATCTTTGCAAAGCCACATTGACATGCAGAAGGAGGCAAATGTAAATTATGCAGACAAAATTAGAGTTGAGGTTTCCCAGTTAAGGTCTAAATTATAATGAAAAATACAGCTGTTCAGTATTTGTAGCCTATAAGCAAAATCTAATGTAATATTTTACCTGCACACTATAAAATAGTTTGATATCTGATGACTCCCCATCTGGATGATCTTATTGGCTATCTCATCTTGCACTGGAACTTGTAACTTACCTTACTGTAACACTGACTTTGGTGTCTGGGACTAGGGGCCGATTGAGAACTTAAAGTGGCCCTGGAAATAAAATCTACAAGAGGCCACATGTGGGTTGGATAAACTATAGATGGAGTCCAGGGGTGGAATGTGACATGTCTGGGCCCCATAGCAAGGAGATGGGACCCAGGTCTGGATGAGCGGAGCTGGGTGGGACTGGGACGGGACCTCTACCTGGTAGAAGCTGTGAGAGGCTGACCGCTTAAAACAGTGCTCAACGCTCCATGTATGAATGCTGAGTGCTCATACAGTACATGGAGTGTCATGTGCTTGTTTAAGCGGTCAGCCTCTGACATTCCCCTCTCCTCCAGGTCCTGAAGTAGTGTCAGCATATATGTATACTCTATTATTTCAGAATAAAGAACCTCAATGTCAAGCTGTGCAAATATATAAAATGCACATACAGCATCCTAGCATCCCGTGGGTGTGGGTGATCTCCCTGACTCCCTGAATTGTTGGGCAAACTCCCTGATGTTGATTCAGTTCAAGAAGTTATTGCAGTATGATAAGAGCATTTAGAAATTGTGTCCCTTTTCCTTATAGTGAGGCCTATGGAGGTGGCCATTTTCATGGAGGCCAAGTTATAATCAAAGACTGGCAGTTATCTAAGACAACATGGCTTCAATAATGGAGACAGAAATGAAAAATACACTTTAGTCTCTTGTTAATCTATATAATTTATTTTTAGCTTTTCTATAAAGATGAAGAAGTCAGTGTCTTCACAATAATACTGAAAGTATTTATTCACTGACAATTTAACAATCAATGAATACTGAAGCTTCCATTTTTATTTAGACATAGCTTTAGTTGGCAGCATTACATAGACTCATTGGACACACCCCTTTGGCGGTACAGGGCACACCCCTTTGTTGCGGCATCTTGATGGAGCTGGCACAGTCTCCCTGATATTCATTTGCAAAAGTTGGCAACCACCCAAGAGAGGCGTAGAAATACTATACACATTTGGCTGGATTTACTATGCTGTGGGTTTGGAGATGTTGCCCATAGCAACTAATCAGATTCTAGAGCTCACTGAACTATTACATACTAGAGAATGTCAGCTAGAATCTGATTGGTTGCTTTGTAAATCTGGCCCATAGTATTTCTAAAGCATAACATACTAAAGTGTAATGTAAAGTACAGCATTTGGTAAACTCTCTGCCAGCAGTATGCCTTAGCTCCTCAGTAAGTAAGCTGTGACAGGTACAGAGCTGTAATGCTGGAACTATTGCTGGGGGAAGGGAGCCACAGTTCATTCTATTTAGAGACTATAATGCGCAGTCCTAGTGCATTACTAGCTCTGCAGTAACAAGCAACTTTGTCATATGTTGATTATGTAGCTGACTTTTATGAGATCTGGCTGGGTTTTATTGTTTACCTAATTGGGTTTGTTTTGTCATATGCGCTGCGTATCCTGCAGGCAATGAGTGATACAATGAGTAATATTCCTTGGCTCCCAGGCAATGGAAAACGTCTTTCTTCTACAAGAATATAGCCGCTCCGTCTGGATATTCACGCTTCTTCATAAAGTTCAGTCCTACAAACACATGTTTATTCCTGCCGTTTATTAACCAGAATCTCAACCTACTGATTGTCAGCTGAGATGTAATTGCCGCTGTTACGGCTTTTTTTTTAGACCGTGATACAGCCAAAAGCGTAATATTAGCTGTATCATTGCTGACATACTTTCAGTATTTCTCAGTCCTGGAATGGACAAGTTACCAGTCCTGGTTAGGGTTTGGCTGTACGTTAGAAAGGGTTCAGCTCCGGAGAGGTGATGCTTAAGGTTAGTCTGCAGGATGACTAGGTTAAGAGGAGGGGTTAAGGTTAGGCTGTAGGACAGAAAGGGTTAGACTCCAGGGAGGTGATGGTTAGGCTGTGGGATGACTAGGTTAAGGGGAGGGGTTAAGGTTAGGCTGCAGGACAGGAAGGTTTAGTGTAAGGCTTTAAAGAGGGGAGAGTTAAAGGTTAGGCTGCAGTTAGTTTGCGGGAAGGGAATTTTTTGAGTTATGAAAAATTAAACTTACCTGTTGGAACCTTTGTAGAGGCAGCAGTTGCGGGAGAATACGTAGGATCCTATCCATGGAAATCAATGCTGCACATACGGAATTAAAGCTTAAATCTGGATCAGGTCCTTTGTTTTATAAAGGTTACTATATTTATATAGGTTACTTCATTTATACAGGCTACTGAATTTATACAGGTTACCACATTTATACGGTTACACTCTCCGGTACGGAAATCTTATTGCCGAAAATGGGAAAGTTCCTTTTCGGATGTCCCCTTTTCGAATACTTACCGCTTTCTACTTTTTTTTAATGAATGGGTGAGTATGCCATTCGGCATACTTTACCAATTCACTTTCGCAATTACTGTTATCCTTCTGCCATCTGCGATATCCCTCCGCTGCTGCTATCGCCGGATCTGCAACAGGTGAGTAAACTATCTCTGCGGGTTAAGGTTAGGGTCAGGCTGCAGGGGAGGGAGGGTTAGAGTCAGGCTGCGGTAGATGGAGGGTTAGGGTCAGGCTGCAGGGGAGGGAGGGGTTAGGGTCAGGCTGCCAGGAAAGGAGGGTTAGGGTTAGGTTAGTGAAAGGGAGGGTTAGGGTTAGAATTAGGGAAGGGACTATTTTTTCTTACAATTTAGAAGAACGGAGCTTTCGATTCTCCGTGGATCGATTGCTATGCCTCATCGAGGCTGGCTGGGAGGAATCTGATTTTTTGAATAACACATTTTCTATGCTGGGACCCACATTTATACAGGTTACTGCATTGATACAGGCTACTACATTTATACAGGTTACAACATTTATACAGGCTACTACATTTATACAGGTTACTGCATTATACAGGCTACTACATTTATACAGGTTACTGCATTATACTGCTTTATACAGGTTACTGCATTTATACAGGTTACTGCATTTATACAGGTTACTGCATTTATACAGGTTACTGCATTTATACAGACTACTATATTTATACAGGTTACTGCATTGATACAGGTTACTGCATTGATACAGGTTACTGCATTGATACAGGTTACTGCATTGATACAGGTTACTGCATTGATACAGGTTACTGCATTGATACAGGTTACTGCATTGATACAGGTTACTGCATTGATACAGGTTACTGCATTGATACAGGTTACTGCATTGATACAGGTTACTGCATTGATACAGGTTACTGCATTGATACAGGTTACTGCATTGATACAGGTTACTGCATTGATACAGGTTACTGCATTGATACAGGTTACTGCATTGATACAGGTTACTGCATTGATACAGGTTACTGCATTGATACAGGTTACTGCATTGATACAGGTTACTGCATTGATACAGGTTACTGCATTGATACAGGTTACTGCATTGATACAGGTTACTGCATTGATACAGGTTACTTCTTTCTACTTTTTTTAATGAATGGGTGAGTATGCCATTCGGCATACTTTACCCATTCACTTTCGCAATTACTGTTATCCTTCCGCCATCTGCGATATCCCTCCGCCACTGCTATCGCCGGATCTGCAACAGGTGAGTAAACTATCTGTGCGTGTTAAGGTTAGGGTCAGGCTGCTGTAGATGGAGGGTTAGGGTCAGGCTGCCAGGAAAGGAGGGTTAGGGTTAGGTTAGTGAAAGGGAGGGTTAGGGTTAGAATTAGGGAAGGGACTATTTTTTCTTACAATTTAGCAGAACGGAGCTTTCGGTGCTTCGTGGGTTGATTGCTATGCCTCATCGAGGCTGGCTGGGAAGAATCAGATTTTTTGAAAAACACGATTTCTATGCTGGGACCCACATTTATACAGGTTACTGCATTGATACAGGCTACTGCATTTATACAGGTTACTGCATTTATACAGGTTACTGCATTTATATAGGTTACTGCATTATACAGATTACTGCATTTATACAGACTACTACATTTATACAGGTTACTGCATTATACAGGTTACTGCATTATACAGGTTACTGCATTTATACAGGTTACTGCATTTATACAGGTTACTGCATTATACAGGTTACTGCATTATACAGGTTACTGCATTGATACAGGTTACTGCATTGATACAGGTTACTGCATTGATACAGGTTACTGCATTTATACAGGTTACTATATTTTCTGTATACAGTTGCCCACCACCCAATCCCTGGGCCAGATTGTGACTACTGTCCGACACCTGATTTCCGCAAGCTGCTTGCAGAAGTCTGGTGTTTCGTCTGGCAGTGTGCGTGCGCAAGCAAGATGTTGCGATAAAGACTGTATGGGCCGCTGATTCGCATGTGAGACTAACAGTAGTGTTACGGCAGCATAACTGCTGCTATATCCTCACAAGAGAGGGGAGTGACAGGGGAGATCACTCCTCTCTTCCATGCAGAGCACCAGACCTACATGTCTCCATGGTTGCCTGCTGTTTATCTCTTCCCTCCGGGAGATCTCGGGGCAAGAAAGAAATGAATAAATGCTGACATGGAGACGGGGCTTAATCACGTGATTTGCATAAATCGTGACATTAAGCCCTGTCAACCACTGCTGCAGTCCCTAGTGTTCCAGGGATGGGCGGGACCGGATAACATCATATGTCCCACCCATCCCTAGTGACTCTAGGGATTACTATAATGAGAGCCAGGGGGTTAGTACTTGCGGGAGCTTTGCCTGCCCTTCCGGGAGAACTGCCCAAATTTCTTGAGTCTCCCGGATATTCCGGGAGAGTCGGCAACCCTGCAATACCTAGAATGCTAGAGGTAGCCTATGCTTGCTATACACCATTGATGAACAGCGGGAGGCCTTTGAACCTCATGTGACTCTGAGCCATCGTCTGCAAAACCCATTTTCTTCCGACATTATATTTGTTATAGCTTGTAACACTCGGTTATCTGTCATCAAAAAGGCTGTTGACATGTTATTATAGATAAGTATTTCGTTGGTGTAATGTTTTTGTCTATTACTGAGATTAGGATCAGCATTTGGTGCTTTTGTAGTTGATCACATTGCTGAGACTGCTGTAGACTGTATTAATAAGAGCACCTTATAACGTGAACCTCCTGACAACTCTATCTATTAAGATTTAGATTTTATATTGGTAAAGGTCATATTCCAGTGAGCTGCAATGCCAAACTACATTATAATCAGCCCCTATAAGGGGAAACTGGTAACTACGGCAGTGCTGACTAAGCCAGTGCGCATCTACGGAACCAGTGGCATATCTATAATGGGTGCAGGGTGTGCAATACATGCTGGCCCCCGAGCATAGGGGCCCCATGGCACACACTCTGCACCTCAATCTATCTATATAAAGTAAGTATGCCTATGAGCCAGCCGACTTATATATTATTTTTAAAATCATTTTTTCTATGTACGGGAGAGGGTTGTCGGGGGATGGGAAGGGGTGTCACGGGAGGAAGAGGGATATGCCACAGATGGAGGTGGTTGTTGGCTCATGTATAAATCTTGCACAAGTGCCCCCTCACTCACTTCTTATAACGCCCCTGTACGGAACGCACAGTGCATGTTGTAGATGCATTTGAATAAGTGTACGCACTGTGTGTGATTCAAAACGCGAGCACAATGGTGCCTGTGGATTGCAAGTAATGGCGGCACAGCGGCTAAGCTCAACGCTGCACCGTGCCCAAATACGCTGCAAGTGCAGGGTTATACGGTGTAATGGGGACTGTATATGGAGGTTCTGATTATTGTGAGCGCCTTTGTCTGAATGTGAATGTCACAAAATAATAGCAATTAATAATAATATATATTTTTAATAGAAACATGAAAAATTTTACTAAAAATTCTTCCTGTACTTAGAAATGATGGGCCTGATCCAGAACTACGATTCTCCGCGATTTTACGCGTGGCGGAGATGTAAATTCGCAGTTTCGAACGCATTGCGCATGTGCACCATAGAAAATACGCACATTCACGTAGCGTATTTGTGAACGTATGGGAGATTCACATATGTGTCACGTAAATACTTATGTGTGGGCTTGCCAATTTTACGTGAGTCAACAATACGTGCGATTTACGTGAAGTAGGCGGGGGGTGGTATTTAAAGTGTACAGTATGGGCGTGCTAAGCTGCGTACGTTCACGTGGTCTATACGTCCGTTAGCGGACGTACGCTGTTACGTGTGAAAAAGTTAAGGTAGGGTTTGGGCAGCGTATCTTGACAAAATACGTCCGTGCAAGGGGTGTGCCGAGGGGAGTGTAGCGAACTTACGTGCACGAAAATACGCTCCGCGAATAAACGTACGGCACACGTAGTTCTGGATCTACCCCGATGTAACTATCACACAATACATCTGGAATGGCAGGTCAGGTCAGCCCCTGGATTAGACATGGCCTGCGGTTGGTGCAAATGTATTGATGTAAACTGTCCTTTTTAACGTCTGCATTCGGCTTTGTGTTGAACGCACTTGCTTGGGCCCCGCCTCTTACTGTTCATTGGCTATGTCCCTCCACCCTTTCCCTCTGTCAACACGCCCTCCAGAAGGCGAGTCGCCGCAGATTGAGTTCAGATCTGAATTGGCCGTCACTGTGTGCTGAGTTCTGAGCCTACGCAGTGCTGAATCCCGCAGACACACTACCTAGCCTGGCGCACGGTCCTTTATCTCCAGGTTCCAATCAGATTAATCACTGTAAGAATGACCCATCTCCAGGGTTGATGACTGTTAATAGCTTCCCTCTGTTAGATCCCGGAGGGAAGTCAGAGATGCATGCAGGGGGCGGGGCTTAATGATGCGATTTGCTGATTAAGCCCCACCCCTGATTACCAATTACCCCATTTTAGATTTGCTGGTGATGGGGGCGTGGTTTCATGATGCAAATTTTCTTCGTTGACCCTTCCAGGAATTATTATTTTATTTAAGTTTTTCCCCATTCTAAGTGCGTTTAAACTCCTCAGACACTTCTTTCTTCCTTCGTGAGAGGATTTCTGATCTTCTTGTCTTGCCGCGTTCCGTTGTCTCGCCTCCCCTGAGTAGCTCTTCTCCCTTCGTCTGGCTATGGCTATTGTGAACGCTCGTTTGCCTCAGCGTGTATGTATAACCGGATTAGTAATGCTGAAAATTGTCTGTGAAGATGAGAGGGCGGCATAGCACTGTGTGACTGCACTGTTACCTTCAGCCTTCTCCCCACACATCCTCATCATTGCCGCTCCGTGTCTATGAGGCGGCTGGTATTCGAGAAGGAGCCCAGGGAATTTCTGCATGACTTGATCTAGAACGTAAGATGGGTACCTGCGGCTGTGCAGCTGTCTGAAGATAGACGTTACAGCATGCTCTCACCAGCCAGGCCTCCTGTATGCAATAATAATGAGCTGGAACCAGACTTCCAATATTCATGCAGTCGCACACAGGCAAAAGGTTTTGGTTCCAGTCGCCGTAACATATTCGGCAATGATATAGCCAACACTACAAAGTCACCTGTGTCATTGGTGGGAAAAAGTATACAAAAAAACCTTACCTTGTCCTCTCTCTCTCTCTCCTCTCTGCTCTGTCCACACTCTCTCTTCTTCTCCTGTCTGCTCTGTCCACACTCTCTCTCTCTCTCTCTCCTGTCTGCTCTGTCCACGCTCTCTCTGTCCACACTCTCTCTCTCTCTCTCTCCTGTCTGCTCTGTCTACGCTCTCTCTGTCCACACTCTCTCTCTCTCCTGTCAGCTCTGTCCACACTCTCTCCTCTGCTTTAGATAGATTCATTTCTAGATTGTAAGATTCTAAGCAGAGCTTTTTACAGCTTTGTAAGGGTTTTAATACCTACTAGGACTGAGGACCTGATTCACACTTAAGAAGCTTCGGCTTCTTAAGTGTAGTGAATTAAGAAATGAGCTGCTATGCATGTGTAGTAGCTCATTTACACAATCTATGTACCATTTATGTATGTAGATTGACTACGTGTGGTGTTTAAAGACCACATGTAGAAGATTAGACAGGAGGAGACGTGCCAAGGCAGCCTCGGGGAGGAGATGGGTGGGGGGAGAGTGGGAAGACCATTCTCCGTGCGTAGTTTCCTTCTTAAGAGTGCCATTAGGTACCTAAAAATGGGGGGGGGGGCAGGCTCGGAGCAGGACGAGTGAGTTAGGTGCAGCTCTGTCTCAGTCTCTATCTGTTTTCTTCCCCCAAAAAGATGTGATCTGTAAGTTGTCTAAAAAAAAAAAGTAAATAGTTCCTTTTTATTTGGATCTATACTTGCTGTAAGAAGTAATAAAATATCATATTTTACAAATAAACTAGCTAGTCCACTGCTACATTCACTTTTTAAGCTGTATTGCCTTTAACTAGAGGGATAGTTTTAATTAGCAAACAGGGCTCTTGCTTATTCTCTATCATTTCCCCCCTCGTTCGCGTGATGTTGATCGATTATGCTTTTTGATTGCTCTTTAAACTCTACTTTCAGGAAAAATCATTTTCATTTGACTTGCAATGTGCATGTAATGGTTTGAGAGGTTTAATACCGGGAGGCAGCTGAAGAAGTGTTAGATGCTTAACTGTTAGCGTTCTGTACAGCCCAGCCTGAGAGCGCACGGATACTGTTACAGTTTTAATAGATTTCTTAGTGCAGTTATTGGCTCTCAAAAGAACCTGCGCTCTGATGTGCTTCCCTGGTTAGAAATGGATGCGTTGACCTTTGACCCTCGGGCGGAAAATGAACGCTTCCGGGATAGTAGCTAATGCCCTATGAGTTAAGGTAGCCATGGGTCTCCTGCCGACACTGATAGGAGGCCCAACCAATCAGTACAGAAATTGACAGCAGCCAATCAACTGTAAGGGCCTCCTGTCACTCTTAGCAACGCCTCCCAGGATTATCAGTCTCAGCAGGAGAGGTGAGTGACTCAGATATCGAGACCTTTCTCTAGTGGGAAATGATCCCGATTATCGGACCACCTCATGCTGGGACTGATCATCTGCATAGTGTAGTTGTTGAGTGGCCGGTAGATTCTTGGATTTAGCGTGAGGTTTCTTTGCGATCTCGTGGATCGTTCATATAGTCTGATCTCTGTGTGGCTTTTCGGGAGAAGCACACTACTTTTACCATTTCTTTCTCCCTTTGAATATACTGAACTTTACATAGTTTAAAAAACAACATCTTATAGGATCTACCCGACAAACAGATGCGGTCTTCTGTCGCTGTGTCAGGACCGCCAGGAATAAGTGCATCTACAAAAGAGAAAATCCTGGCTATCCTGCAAAGTATGGAATGTCAATGAGCCGGATTCAGAGATCCGTTTTTTCGCCGTTTTCCGTGCGTATTTTTAGGTACGTTTTAACTTTTTATACGCTGTTCACGTAGACTATATGCCCGGAAGTGCCTCACGGACAGACTTGTGAATCGCACGTGGGTATATACGCACGGAACTCCCACGGAAAAATATGCACGAAGAAATTTACACGGAAATGGGCGGGGGAAGGCAGTTAAATGAAGAGAAGTGGACGCGATTATAAAGATACGCACGGACACATGGCTACGAAAAGTTACAGGTAGCTTATGGAGGCGGAAGTCTCCGTGGGTACGAATTAGTAAGGGGAGTGACTGGGGTTTTGGTGGGTGTTACTTGCTCCGTCCGTGCGTATATTTACGAGCCGAGCGCCAGACGGATCTCTTAATACGGCCCAATATTGTTATCATCATTATTATTATTATTTTTTTTTTAAACCCTTTATTTTTTACTCTACTGATTATTAGATTTTAAGTCTGGATCCTAACTTCTGATTCCTTTGCGATGGGGTCTGCAAACAACATATGCGCAGGGATTCAAAATGACATTGCTGCAATATCTGTGCCTCTGGCTTCATATAGCTTACATTAAGTATTCAGACTCGTGTAAGCATTAAATATCTGCAGGTCATACGGAGATGGCGGACACACATATGGTGCAATGTAATACCAAGTCGCCCACTTACGATTGCAAAAGGGGTTGAATCCCAGTCCGAACGCATGTAATCTGACATTAAGACGTGGGCCTAAAAGTAGAGAACACAAAAAATTTAGTTAAAATTGTCCTCTGGCAGAATTGCGCTTATGTTGATTTCCATCATTAACCTTTACGATGTCTCACCTCTCCTAATCAGCAGAGAAGATACTTTATTCCGTGACATGTTGTGTTAATGGAGAGAATTCTGTGTTGCTTTTAATTCACACCAAATCCCAGATGTTTCGCGTCCTCCCCATAACCTTTCACACCAGCAGTAACGTGTAATGATGCTCAGACGCCGCTGCTGTCGCACCTTCCTTTCCGAAGCACTTGCGAAGAGGAAATGTGACCCCCTGCGGTCCCCCAGGAGCCATTATATTGATTGGCGTTTTATTTTCCTTTATGCAATGTCTGTGGTTAATTTGACTGACAGCTGACGCTCTACATCTGTACATCTTAATGTTTCCACCCCAGTGAGCTGACATTCTCCCCTCTGCATCGCCTCTGAACGGAAGATAATGCTTTTTATTTTTTTATTTTAAACTTATTTCTTTGGCTGGTTTTTAGAACGGGAGCTCAGCTGTCTATGGGGGATGCAGCTGTTTTCAGACATTGATATAGTGAACAGCTGTATTGTGGTTGCATCAGTTCCAGAAATCAGTGCAGAATATTTCTTAGTGGTAATGGGTACTTTGTCAAGTAGCGACAGGCAGTTAGATGAAGGTTAGGATTAGGCTGCGGGACAGGGAAGGTTAAAGTTAGGCAACTACAAGGTCAAGGTTAGAGTTAGGCTGTGGGACATGGAGAGTTAAGGTTAGGCAGTTAGAAGGGGGGGGAAAACAAAGAGCCAGGTACCCATTCTGGTTAGGGTTAAGTTGCAGGACAGGAAGGGTTAGGATCAGGAGAGGGGAGGGTTAAGGTTAGGATGAGGGACATGGAGGGTTAAGGTTAGGCTGCTAACAGGAGAAGATTAGGGTAAGGGTTAAGGTAAGGGAATGGTTAACTTACCTATAACCATTGGCCTTTTTCGAAAATGCACCAGACGCCATCGCAAAGCCTTGTGCATGGAGATGTCTCACTATGACGCCCCTGTCGCTGCTTTAGGATGCGGTTAGTCGCATAGAAGCCGCTCTATCTATGGCGTCGTTTTGGTCACTTTGGTGGCAGACAAGGTCTATGCTGAGTAGGTGTGTGTTCCATGTCTGTATTTAGCCCATGTAGCATGTTTGGATGCTGCATCATTTAGATTGCAAGCTCCATTGTCATCAGTGAAATGTAATAAGACCTGTCATATGCTTTTCAGAAAACAGTCTCTGCAAAGCATTTCTAAGGCCTCCAACTACAGACTTTATCCAGTCCAGAGCGGAACAGGTTCATTTCCCAGTGAGTTTACCTCTTCCGTGGAGCACTCTTAGTTATTGAAGGCCCGAGACCACAAGTACTCTGATATTCCCTCTGTGAGTTTGTTCGTGCTGCATTTAGCTGAGGAAAAATGTTGTGTTTTACTTATTTTTTACATTTTATTTCTTTTGCTTATTGTGTTACATGTCCTAAAAATATACTCAGCTGAGGTTTTATTGTCTGTCCAGTAACTGCAGGCCTTCTTTAATTAGCGGTCAGAATAGTTACGCAGTAGTGACTTTCTTATCATTTTATTTAGTTACACAATATAAAGACTTAAGCTGGCCATACGCTAGAATGGTTATCGGACCAATCACCCAATGGGCCATTGATTGGGCCAATAATCACAGTGGTGTATGTCAGGATGGTAATCGTTCCAGAAATTCCCATGCACGCTTTGCTGATACTTTGACATGCTAGCGCCCGATATTTTAAGCTGAGCCAATCGGCTTATTGAATGGGTCCGTCGTCTGCTAGGGTTATCGATCCCAACAGTAGAGGTGTATGGCACTGATAACGGGTCCTCTCCCTGGCAGGAAATCGGCCTCTTTATTGACCCACTGCCTGCTGGGATAGATAATCATCCCAGTGTATAGCCGGCTTTAGGACGGATCCTGACATCTGCTGCCACAGTGCTTGAAGCTATGAAGCTCAATCCTTGCTGGATCCGTACGCAAGAGACTTAAGATCACAGGACTCCACCTTAATATTTCTGCACCATCACCACATAAAATGGGGGATGTTGCTTAAAATCTGGATAGATTGTTAGGGCCCTTACTCTACTATTTCCATACACAAACCCCCCCACACTATACGTATGTGATGTCCTGCCCCACTGTCCAAAACACTTCCATTATGGAAGTCTGGATTCACACTTATGGTTATGTTCAGCTCCTTGCAAGGTCTGGATCCCCTCCTTAAGCTAGCTATACACTAGAGCGATTATCGAAGATCGCATGAATTCGCCAATAATCTTCAAGATTTTTCCACTAGAGGCCTTAACGATATTGGCGCCATACACTACATGTGTTTCAAGGGATAATCATCTGAAAATGCAGGAAAGCTTTAATTTCTTTGATACTTTTATCATCCCCGCAGTCCCCAGTCGATATTTTTTTATTTGTCGTAAGATTTTTATAAATAATTTACATAACGGGCTGTATCGTGTATACGATCGCCCGGTGTTTAGGTGTCAAATTTGTCTGTCTACTTCAATACAGGACAATAAATAGGAAGAGAACGGCAAGGTGTCATGTGGCATTCGCATATTCACGTCTAGGAAAGTAGTAACGTCGGCAAAGATTTCACGATTATCGTGATGTGCCCATACACTGTGCTATTTTACATTTTAACATCTGCTTTGGCCCGATTGAAATCAAACATGTCAAAAGATCAAATAATCACTCAAATGGGGTTCTTAGACAATTATTGAATGATCGGCGCAAAAGTCGTTACCATACATGTGTATTTAATGTTTTATGGCACCAATAACCTGTATGACTAGACTCATTTCAGCTCTCTGTAAGGGGGAAAAGTTGTAAAAGTTTAAAGTCATTTTTGTCACATTTCTTTCTAGACTCTAGTTTCTTGCCTGTTCCTATGTCCTCTTATTACAGTACCAGGTTCTTTCCCACTCTCTGAATGCAGGAGATGATGGTGACATTTGTTCTTCTTTATTTTCAATATTTGTATTTATTATGTAGAAATTTGTCACGTCCCCTACTGTTTCCTCCAGCAGAAGTTTGTAAAAAACTTTTGTATCTCTGTAGTCAGACAGGCATCGGATTCCCCTGTGGACAGGCTGTCACGCTGCACAATTAAAGGCTAGACTTTCCTTACTGCGAGTCTATACATAGAGCGACGCTGCCACTTCCTAGTGAACGGTTAGGCTATGAAATCTTAAGAAGTTTGAGTCCTAAACAAGATGGGTAGAAGACAGGTGCCTGATAAGTAACACGAGGCGAGCATACCGGGAAGAGCTTCTCAGCTATGTAATGACAGGATAGGGAGAGGATCTGGTTAAATAAGAGGGAAAGGGATTTACCGCTAACTGCCTGTTGTTGTCTATGCTTAATGGTCCTTATCCAGAGCTATGATGTTGCGCTGAGCATAATAACGCTCAGCGTAACATCGATGCACTCCCCCTGACACTCCCCCTGTCCCGGTGTAATTACACACTGTTACGCCGGCTGAAGGCTACCCTAACTTCAGCCAGTGTAACAGAGTGTATTTATGACGGGAAGCAGATCATAACTACCTAATCCTGCCCTCCCTTCCTCATTTCCCTGCCTCCCCCCCGCCTACCTTCCCTAACTGCAGCGTAGTCACGGCAAGGAACGTCCCCCCTCAACCGTAACTACGCTGCAGTTACGGACGCACTATCCTCACTAAATAAAATCCCTAATTACGCCGGGCAAAATCTGCCGGGCGCATGCGCAGATCGGCTAACTACTACGTTGGGCGTTGCTCTGGATCAGGCCCAATGTGTGTTTGTGAGAGAAAGAGACAGACCTTTCCATAAGCACATCACTAAATAGTGACTATGGGCTGGATCCACACTTAAGAAGGAGCTTGAAATTAAGGACCTGATTCACACTTAAGAATCTTCTTAAAATAAGAACTTGAAGTCACACCTGGGCTAAACCATGGTGATTGCAGGGGAGTCATATTTCATATGTTGCAAACAGTAGTAGTGTTGAGAGGTGATATTTCCCAGCCCAAGTCTAAATAACAGTGTAATAGTAACGCTGGTCAGTATCTGTGTGCAGTAAGCAATTCAAAGATGTATTCCTGCCTGCAAAGAATACGATTACCTTGACTCCCACTGAAAACAACATGGTTTTGCCCAGGAGGGACTTTAAGTTCCTATTTTAAGAAGATTCTTAAGTGTGAATCAGGTCCTAAGAAAGGAAAGTTACTCCTGGGCAAAACCATGTTGATTTCAGGGGGAGTCAAGTTAATTGTATTCTTTGAATAGAGGGATATATCTTTGAATTGCTTACTGCACACAGATACTGACTAGCTTTAGTATTACACTGTTATGTAGACTTGGGCCATGATACATCAGCTCTCAACACTAATACTGTTTCCCTGCTCTATCCTCCTCTCTATCCCTGCTCTCTCCTCTGCTCTGTCCCCGCTCTCTCCTCCCCTCTGTCCCTGCTCTCTCCTCCGCTTTGTCCCAGATCTCTCCTCCGCTCTCTCCCTTTAATTGTCAGACAGTAAACTATCTGCATTTCGAACACCATGATAACATACTACACGCAGAGAAAGGCATTATTCCTTCCATTGATGAATATTTAAAGGGTGATTCCATTCTGGCAATGTGTATTCTGGAACATTTTCGCAAGAGAAGCCACAACCATATACACTCTAAATCAGGGCTTGACATTGATTTTTAGAGTAATTAGGTGCCAAAACAAATATTTAGCAGTCAAGTTTTTTTTTTTTTGGGGGGGGGGGGGGTTTGAAAAATTTTTTTTTTTTTTTTTTGGGGGGGGGGGGGTTTGCAAAAAAATAGAAAACTCAAAAAACTGTTTAAATACCTACCAAAGCCAATATCGGGCTTACGGTTTTTTCCCCCACAGCGCCCTATGACTGCTGATGTGCAAGAGCAACCGCTGCAATTTATCCACAGGGGACGTCCCATCACAGCCCCTAATCCCTCACTCACCGAAACTAAAGGGACTTCCAGCATTGTTCTTCTGTCCCAGTAATATCAGCAAGCGTGCAGGGGTGAAGGAGTCTGCGAGGGTGACCTCATCCTGGGGGTAAACCGTGGTTTCTCCTTCATATCAATCCAGTCACCAGATCCTAATTTCCAGTCGCCATGGAGACAATTTTTTGATGGTCTCTGCCCTAAAATGATTTTTGTGGCTAGTTTGATTCCTATAGGCATTATCACCCACAGCTGTGAAAATGGTTTTGTGTAATGGGGATGGAGTATCTTTTACATGTACGCTATAGGTGAATATTTGTGTTATCTTTGTCTCTCTGATACCAGCAACTAAAGAGGGACACTGTTGAAAATAACATAGTGAAGCCTGTCATACAGGTGTAGGCCACTGTGGTCAAAAACAATAATAATCCAGGGGGAAATTTGATTGGTTAGTAAGATTATTTATTTGATTGGTTAGTAAGATTATGTATTTGATTGGTTAGTAAGATTATGTACCTTTGGCTGCACAGATCTGACTGCACTTCACCACCATGGAGCAACAATGCTTGAGTTTATCTGCTATTCTGGTCATTGTGTGATTGAGTCATACAGCACATATACAGACCCTCCAACATGACCCATATCATTAGGTACAATTTAATCCGCTCCTGAGCTTCCAACTGTCACTCACTTGGTTTAAATGAATTAACTGATATTTAAAAAACTATTTGCTTCAACAAAGGTGGTTACCATAGTAACTGACAGTTGGAAGCTGAGGATCAGAGTATTTTGTACCTCATGGAATGGGTCATGTTGGAGGGTATGCATATATGGAGATAATATAATTCAGTACAGGATTATAAAGCCACTAGTCTGGCGTGTACTAGTTGGGGGTTTGCCGTCTGAGTGGTGAATTATTAATTTGTTATGGGATCCGGCTTTCCTGCCTCCAGGATCCCGGCCATTCTCCTCAGCACCTTGGACAGCAGCATCACTGAACCTCAAGGGACAGAGCAGGACAGGCTGAACATGACGAAGAGCACTGAGAAACATGGTCCTGCCCAGCTCCAGTGACTGCTCCACCTTGCATCGCCTGGCTTACTATATCTGGGATGTACCTCCGGGGGCCGCTCACCCCTGGGCACACTGCCAGGAGGCACTACCACAGCCAAACATCTACGTCATCAGGGGTCTCCTGCATCGGGCACAGAAATTTAGAACGAGGAAAATTACTCCTGCATGCTCGTTGAATTGCATACTACACCCAGATAATGACGAGCTTTACATTTACTCTTGGGGACAGATTTACTAAGCTGTGGGTTTGGAAAAGTGGAGATGTTGCCCAAAACAACCAATCAGATTCTAGCTGACATTATCTAGTATGTAATAGAAAAGTGAGGGTTGGAATCTCATTGGTTGCCATGGGCAACATCTACACTTTTCCAAACCCGCAGCTTAGTAAATCTGACCCTTGGGCATCACCTCTCAGCTCTAATACTGTTTGCAACAGATAAAATATGACTCCCCTGCAATTTGGAAAAGTGGAGATGTTGCCCATAACAACCAATCAGATTCTAGCTGACATTCTCTAGTATGTAATAGAAAAGTGAGGGTTGGAATCTCATTGGTTGCCATGGGCAACATCTCCACTTTTCCAAACCCGCATCTTAGTAAATCTGACTCTTGGGCATCACCTCTCAGCTCTATTGTATTATTATTGTATTTATTTAGTAATATGTAGATGGAAGATAGTCAAATGTTTGTGATGTTATTAAATTATTATGCTCCTGGTAAGATTGGGATTTTTATTTATTTCTTTGTCACATGTAAAATTCTCTTAAGGCCAGGAAGATCAAAGAGGGTTATCATTAGTTTACACAATTATGTGCTCTGAGATACAAGTCTGTGTGTAGTCTTGTGTAATTTTTATATGTTCTTTGATCTGTGTTTTCTATAGCATGCTGTGATGTGTTGTTGTTTGTATGTGTCTGGTAATAACACCATCCGCTTCTTCCCCTGATAGGCCACTGCCTGTGTTCATCAAAGAGTTTGAACAATGACTTTCGTTTCTAAATTCGTTTGATTCGTATTTTTTTCCTGGCAACAGCAGAGAGCGTGCATGGTGGGTGGCTTATATTAGCCTTTGCTTACAACACAACTATATTTAATTTAATAACCAAGCATGAATAGACACATAGAGCATAAGATTGGATCCAGAAATTAGTTTTTAATGTTACGGAATGAGACGCAGGATATGAGGGTCCGGGGGCTGGAGTTTAACGACTAATTTCCTTGCGCTGAATGAATGGCTTGGCGACCAGGCAACCGCTTGGCATGTGTGAAGCGATCAGAGGCTGGACGCTATACATTGTTATAGAATTATACGAAATATGATACGGTCGTACAGAAAAGAGGGTAAAAGGGTCTATATCTGGTCCTTATTTACACCCCAAAAAACCCTGTGGTTGGCGATAAGGCTTAGCCCAATACATCAAACTGATACTGGCCCTGATTCAGAGATTGAAAATAAGAGAGGAAAGTTACACCTGGGAAAAACCATGTTGATTTCAAGGGGAGTCATATTTCATCTGCTGCAAATAGTATTAGAGTTGAGCGGTGACGTTTTCTAGCCCAAGCCTAAATAACAGTGTAAGAGTGAAGTTGGTCAGTATCTGTGGGTAATAACCAAAAACAAAGTATTCTCCTTGCATGCATGGCATAAAATGAATTTGACACCCCCTGAAATCAACATGGTTTTTCCCAGGTGTAACTTTCCTCTTTTATTTTCTGAATTTTCTGAATTAACTGAATCTGGTCCACTGTCTGTAATCTTAAGGTGGCTGTTACTAGGCTGACATTTGATTAACTCCACCCATCCAAATTTAGATTTAGAGGTCATGAATATTGCAATCCAAGTTATCTAACATTATTTATTTAGTTGCCATTTGGCGGCAGAGCAATAAAATGATGCGCTGGTTGATGGGAAACTGGGGGCCTTTAAAGCAGTCGTCTGTGGCCCCAGATCCTTTCAGCATTGATGTTATATTTGTTTATTATAGCTTGGTAACACTTATTTCAGATGCAGGTATGGTATTACATAGAGATTTCTCTTTCTATGAATGTGTGTGTATTTAAATTTTTTTTTAACAGGTATTTTGCCACCCTTTTAGAGGAGTGTCCATGTGTTTTCCGCTAAATTCAGTGAGATAGCAGTTAAAATTGGCTAGTTCAGTTTGCGGTTTTAATTTTTTTAAACCCATAATGGCCCAAGACCCTATATGATTATTATTTATTATTATTATGCAGCCTTTTGTAATGCCGGTATACCCCTGAAGACGGTGTGTCTCATACACCGAAACGACAGTCGTCGGGTTCTTGCTCATTGGCATGCTTAAGTGGTGACTATACGATTGCTCTTACACCACTTTCTGTTATAAGGATTATGCTTATGTCCTGCAGCTGTTCTGTTGCCTATTTTTGTCATCGTTACCTACGAGGCTTTTGCATTGTCTTGTTTATCTGTTTTTTCTGCACTGCACTTTATTCGTTGTCATTGGACTACTCTTTATGCACTTATATGTGTACTGTGCACTTTTTTGGAGAATATTAAACTTTTTTGCTACATCTGAGAACACCTGTTGGATATCTTTATATGAGTGCTGATCTGGACCAGATGGTATCTGAGCCCTTTTTTCTATTAGTCATAGCCTATAGATCTTGCACCTATTGATCGTCATTATACCCAGTGTGCATCACAGCCTTTGGCATTTTTTGGGGATTATATATACATATATATATATATACATACTTCTGTTTAAAAATCTGTTGTGTGTAATATTTATCATGCAAGGTTTGGTCACTGGTATGATCTCTATATTGTATATATAGGTCACTGGTTTCTTCTCTGTTATAAATAGGTCAGGGGTATGCATTTTTTATTCTATACAGGTCACTAGTGTGCACTTTCTATTGTATAGAGGTGTCAGGCCACAGGTCACCAGAGGCCACGCAACCACTGCGCACCCCCACTGTGTATAATCCTGATTCACCGTGACACCGGCAGAGCAATTGCGGCGATACAACTGTTTCTCTTTCCTGTCTCTTTATTATATATGAAAAGTTACCAGTCCTCAAACAGCCATGATAGATAAAAAGATTAAGATAAGTCCCAAGCACACCAGCAAAGCTTTAAAGTCAATTTGTCCAATTGTCCACTGGTACATCTTCCTGATGGAGAGGTCTTGGTTACAGAGATTCAGCAAAAAGTTCTGAAAAGAACTCTTGCAGCCAGAACATTCAGATGCAGGATGCAGGACCTGGTAGGAGTTATCCCATTCCAAAACCCAGGTCCACAGTTCAACTTCAAATCTCAAAAATCTCTTTTCTCAAGTCCTGCTCACCCCTTTTACTCAGAAACCCCCATTACAGTCTTGTCAAGGGTGAAGCTGTCTATCAGCTGTCTATCAATGTCTAAAGCTGGGCACACACTAGAGTGATTATCGCTCCCAGCATGTTCTTGCCGATAAACGGGACGATTTTCCCCTGGGGAAAAGTCCCGATATCGGCACCATACACAGCAGAGGCTGGGGGCGATAATCTCTGCTGGAGAGACTCTCTCCGATTGGCTGGGTCTCCTGTCAATCTTGATAGGAGACCCATGCAGCCAGCTTATTGGTTGGCTGCAAAAAAGAAAAAAAAAATCACACAGGCTGCTGCACGGTGTCCTCTCTCCCTCTGTCTGGGCATAGAGCGCTGTATAACCAGACAGAGGGGGAGAGGACACAGCGCTGCAGCCTGGCTCTGCAGCGCTCTGCCCTCTCACCTTCTGTGTTAAATGTCTATTAAGCAGTCATTTTACACATAGGGAGAGAGGGCAAAGCACTAGGAACCTCCAAAAATCGCAGCTAGGGTCCAATTATCATTTAGGAATTCCAAAAGATGTGATAATCGGGCCCTAGCGTTTTTAGATGGTTTTATCGCTGTAGTGTGTGGCCAGCTTTAGTTCAGCCCACACCTGCTGCATGTTTATAATCAATGAATGTGTGTTTTTAAATGAAACAAATAAAAGCTTTTTTATTTTACCCTATGCTGATTTTACATTTTGTGCAAGACTTTAACCTTGTAAAGATGTCATTATTTGGTTAGAGTTTGTGAAGGTTCTTATTGTATTTATATTTATTTAAAATTTTGTGAACAAACACCATTGCATTTACTTATATTTAACTGTATTGGTTGTTGGTGTTGTTTTTATTTTTATTTTTAAGATGCTTCTTTTTTATTGTTTTATAAAAGTCTCTATATGTAGTGCATCATTGTATTTCTAACTTCATGCAGTATGCGTTTATGTGTATTGTAAAGTATGTCATGATTATTCTTATTTTAAGTTCTATTTTTAATGGTTACTTTAGTGTAAATATGTTAATGAGTGTATGTGCTATTTTTATGGAAAAAAAATCCTTTAATTTTCCAAAGCCGTGCGTTTAGTTACGTATCTTTGAATCATAAGCAATTTAGGCACCTAAACAGATTCACAGGTAATAAAGTCCGCATGTACCTAATTATACGCAGGAAAGACTTACGACTTTATGTAGCACTTCCAACACAAGGGAAGTGTTTAATCGGATTCTTTATTTTCTCTGATTTGGTAATGCGGATTTTTCGCGTGCATATATTTAGGTAAATTCACAATTGTTACATTTTACTGTCCCCGGTACCTGCTGTACACATGTTACATTTTACTGTCCCCGGTACCTGCTGTACACATGTTACATTTTACTGTCCCCGGTACCTGCTGTACACATGTTACATTTTACTGTCCCCGGTACCTGCTGTACACATGTTACATTTTACTGTCCCCGGTACCTGCTGTACACATGTTACATTTTACTGTCCCCGGTACCTGCTGTACACATGTTACATTTTACTGTCCCCAGTACCTGCTGTACACATGTTACATTTTATTGTCCCCAGTACCTGCTGTACACATGTTACATTTTACTGTCCCCAGTACCTGCCGTACACATGTTACATTTTACTGTCTCCAGTACCTGCAGTACACATGTGTATATATATACTTTTTTTTATGGTTTTCAGAGTAATACATCATACAAATAATAAATGATCAACATAGGAGTAGCTGACTTGTAGATTAATTAAACATCCACGTAAATCGGCCTAACATTGTCAAACTTATAACAAGCGTATATCTATATAGTACAAAAAGTTATGTATGACGATAAATTGTACATAACAGAAAAACACTAGACCAAGAGGAATAAAGAGGAAGGAGAGAAAGTAAAGAAAAAGGACAGACTGAGGACAAGGGGGGGGGGAAGGGGGTGTTCTCCAGTGAGGTACATTCTGTGCTATGTACTAGAAGACGGCTCTCGAACCTAAAGATAAGCTTGCGTTCCTAGTATCAGTTAGGTAGGCAGTGTTGTAGAGATAAGAATACGAACTATTTCAGATGCTTGATGGGGCGATAAATAGTTAAGATAAGAAGGAGTGGTTTTAAAGTTTAGCCATGTACACCACGTGCCAACATATGCAGTGAATTTATCATTGGTAGAGGTGAGGATATTATCCATGGCAGCATTAAAATCACGTTCAAACCAATCTTTGACACGTTACATTTTACTGTCCTCAGTACCTGCTGTGCTCTGGTTAGTGGTCAGGGTTAGGAATTAGGGTTATGAGGCCGTATTCACAGATCCGTTTATTAAAAGTACGCAATTATACGCACGTAGCAACCCATGACAATCCCCTCTCACGGCCGTGCAGTCGTAGACATACGCCTCTATAGACCACCTCTAACTTAAGGTGTGTACTTACGTATATGCGTATATGTATGCCATACGTGCAATTCAATGAAACCACGCCCTCAACGGCTCATTTAAATGCCTCCCCCCACCCTCTTTCACGTAACTTTTCCAGTACGTTACTTAACCCCGCCCCTCCGTACATTTGTCCCCAAGTGTGAGTAACATGTTCGTGCCTAAAGTACATTACTTACGTAAATAAAGTTACTACGCATGCGCAGGTTAAAACGTACCTAAAAATACGCACGCAACTCCGCGTGAAAACAGAAAAATAAACGTTGACATCTATATAAGTCATCCCTTGTTAAACACTTGGCCAACGCAGCCAGGGCTGTGATCCTGTGTCGCTGGCGTTCCACCACTCCTCCGACGGTCAAAGATTGGTTTGAACGTATTGCTTTTTATGCTGCTATGGGCAATAGCCTCGCCTCTGCCAACGATAACTTTACTGCGTATGTGACCACGTGGTATGTTTGGTTAGATTTTAAAACCCCTCCTTATCTTTATTATTTATTTATTATTTATCGCCCCACCATACACCTGAAGCAGCGTGAGCTCTAATCCCTCAAACATGGCCTTCTTAACTGAAACTAGACTCGCTGGCTTATCCTTATGCTCAGGCGCCTAGTTCTGAACATGTAACACAGTGTGTACTCTACTGGAGAATCCCCCCCCCCTATACCTGTCCCACTTTCTCTTCTCTCTCTCTTTCCTCTCTATTCCTCTTTGTCTCTCTCAGTTTTGTGTTACTTTGTTATGTTCAACTTACTGTCATACATAATTTTTGTAAGGTACATGTAGGTGTTATGTAAGTCTGACAATGTTAAGCTGATTATTGTGAATGTATAATGAATCTGAAAGTCAGCTATTCCTATATCAATATTTTTATTTGTATGTTTTACAATGAAACCCATAAATAAGGCATATATATAAAAAAAAAATAAACATGTTGACATTACAATATTTGATTAGACGGGTGTCGCGGCAATGACTAGAAAAATGGCGATCAGTGAACGATGTCAGCATGTTAACTGTCGGCTTTCAGATCATCGGAACGACAAACTGCGCTTGCTTAACTATGGCGGCTTTCTCATATTTAGTTCCTAAATGTCTACTGATGGTGAATTATGGGTTTAATAGATTGTTAGAAAATACTTTGTGTATGTCGATATGCATTTACCCTTATCATTCAATCAAGAGAAAAGACTTGTAAGGTGAAGTCCCAGAATCAACTGATCATATGATACATATTCTATTCAGAACACTCTATGTTGATGCTTTGGGCTAGCTTTAACTGTGGAAAAGGAAAAATTGAGATGTTGCTCATAGGAACCAATCAGATTCTAGCTGACATTTTCTAGTATGTAATAGAAAAGATGAGAGCCAGAATCTGATTGGTTGCTATGGGCAACATTTCCACTTTTCCTTTTCTACAGCTTAGTGAATCTTGCCCTTTACCCTCAAATGTCAGGGTACAAAATGCAAAATGATTGGTTTGGTTTTTTTTCGTGATAGACAATCAAATGTAAAGGAAATTTTCACAGACAGATCTGTGGAATATAGTTTTGTGCAATCCACTAAAACATTTTCTACATTGATTTGGTTACATTTAATCCATTGTTAGATAACATTTAAGCATCCTTTTAAAAATGACATATATATCTAATATTTATTTTATTTTTATTTTTTTTTACATTTTTTTCCCCCGATTCTGCCACTAAATGGATTAGCTATTGTTAAGAGTATTGTTTACTTAAGTTTTAACACTTAATAAAATGTTTTTTTGTCAATGGTTTCTTCCTTGTCATACTTATTCTTAATAAAGTTTTTAAAGCGGACATTGCCGAGCTGGTACCCGCCTGTGTTGGCTTGACCTACAACAAAATGGGGTTAGGTGTTTTTGATCAGCACATGACCTTTAATTGAATGTGGCATTATGATTTTTTTTTATTATTTGAAATTAATGTTGTTTTGGATGATTTGCAAATATTAATATAAGTTAAATTATTCTTATATTGCATAATATTTTAAAGGAGATATATGAAGTGTGTACTAATTAGCCCCTGGTCCCATGTGATATCATTTTCTTTGTGTGCAGGCCAATTGATTATAGTTGAGTTTGTGATAGTTAGGAGCTGTTGCTGGTTAAGCAGCAGAAAATGCTTTGACCAACTGGATAACTGGAGTACACTGTAAAGTACTTTGGACAGATGCAAAAGTTTAATCCTTAGTTATAGTTTTGTTATTTTTAGTTATCCAGCATATTGTTGTATGCACAGTATTTGTTCTATTACCTTTGCCAGCATTTGTCATATCAAACAGTT